>JFFI01001615.1:0-43810 GCA_001563125.1 Colletotrichum salicis
GGGGGGGGCGTTCCACATTTGCCGCTCTTCTCCGCATCTTGCCGTTTTGGGACACCCACTCATGGATGCTTCATCTTCACCGAGACCACCGAGACTTGCCTCTTGGATCAGCATCTCGAAATCAAAAGGCCAAATACCCAGGTCTTGGTGTGTGGTGCGAACACGTTGTCAATGGAGATGCCACATTTTGGTGCCCGCATAGCATTCGTGGTCCGCGTACGCAATGCTTCCAGGCTGCCAGTCATCAAGGCCGCGTGTAATTCCTAGGCACCGACTTAATGAGATGAGAACAGGTCGGCCATATCTGCTGAGGACACGGTGAGCCAAAAAAGAAGCACTGGTTTTGAATATTCTCAACCTCTCCACGTTGAGTTGTACCAATTCGAATGGCCCGTAGCTATCACTTCTCCTTTTCATGCTAGGGACGCCTTCGAGGACTCGAGTCAAAGTATGCAATTCAGCATATGAGTAGAGGCTCAAAAGTTGTAGTCTGCGCAAACACTGAGGATATTCTATGTAGTCTAATAACTCTTAAGCAATAGCATACAAGATCTAGCCCGCTCCAAACTCCAAGCTGTAACGAAACCTCATCGCCTCGCCCTTAATTATACGCCACCACGTTATCAATAGCACTCTTATTCAGCCCAGGCCAATGCTTCTTCCCCCACGTAAACCACAAAGTCACAGCACCAACCACCACAATAACATAAATCGGCCCAGCATAATTCATCTCCGTCCCCGTAACCGGAATCGTCTGTGGGAACGGCAGCCAGATGCTCAAGTAAATCGACCACAGCAGCGCATACACATTTATCGGCGTGCCCCACCCCCTTGGCAGCGACCACCCGCCATACTGCACCTGATACTCCGGCCCGTGTCCGATCCGCCCCGTCAGACGCGCGTGGAGCATGCAGGATATCGCGATGATGTATGAGCCGTACAGCCCCAGCGACGAGAGCGCCGTAAAGGCCGAGAACACCGTCGCCGTGGCGTTGTTGCCGACGGTGAAGAGGGACAGGCAGGTGACGATGACGCACGGTAGCCAGACGGAGCGGATCGGTACACGGTGGGTAGGATGGATCTTGGCGAAATACCGCGGCAGGCCGCCGTCGCGGGCCCAGGCCCATGTGATGCGCGACACGGAAGCTAGCGAGGCGGCGACGACGCAGAATGTGATGACCAGCAGACCGACGACCATGGCTGTGCCGGCAGCGGGGCCTGCGGCGTTGAAGAGAAGAGGGATGATGGGATAATCCGAGCTCAGGATCGCCTCCGTCGCAGCCGGGTCGCCGCCCATACCGAAGAGAATGGCGAGAATAATACCGTACGACAACACGCCGTTGAGGATAATGGTCCACAGCATCGCGCGCGGAACAGCTTGCTTCGCCTTGCGCGTCTCCTCCGCCATGTGCACGACGCCATCGAAGCCAATGAACCCCCACGCGGGGACAAGCATGCCAATATTCCAGCTCACAAAGTCGTTTGTCCACCCCGAGCTCACGGTGCGCTCGAAAAACACAAAGTCGGCTGAGGCGCGGGGCGCGAGCGTCAAGAGGACGACGACGAAGATGAGCCAGAGGACGACGTGGAGGACGCCGGCTAGGAGCTCCATCCAGGGGATGGTACGGAAGGCGTACATGTTGATGAGGGCGCAGGCGACGAGCTGGGCGATGATGACCATTGTGATGTGCCAGGGCTGGAACGTGTACGAGGGGTAGTTTGTGCTGACGAGGCCGATCATGATGTTCGCTTCTGAGGCGGCGGAGCCGGCGAGGGCGGAGACCCAGGCGAACCAGGTTACCCAGCCCTGCATCCACTGTGAGGGGGGTATCGTCGTCGTCAGTCTCTACCGTGATCATGGAAAAGATTCTCAGGGTTTGGGGGGTGAAGGAGAACGTACCGTGATGAACCGCCGGTGCCTCTCTGGCGCGAGGAAATGCGTCCAGTGGTACTGCGCGCCCGCGATGGGCTGGATGGTCGCGAGCTCAGCCATGGAGAGCGCCTGCGCCATGGCGCCGACGACGACGAGGACGATGCCCCAGGCGAGCGTCTGCGGTCCGCCGTTGTAAAAGGTCGCTCCCATGTCCATGGCCATGACTTCCCACGAGGACATGAAGATCAAGGCAAAGGCCAAGAGTTGCCAGAAGGAGAAGAGGCGCTGACAGCAATGCTCGTGTTAGTCGTCATATCCAAGTTTGATGGAGGACTATGATACACGTACCCTGAGCGTCGAGTCACCGGTGCCGCCATCAGCCATTGAGTACGGGTAGCCGTTCTCGTGGTGGTTGTTCTTGGTGCCGTCGTCCGTTTTGCCGGAGGAGCTTGTCGTGTTGACGGCGTCGTAGCCGCCTTTTGGCTGCTGCATCTCGATACCGTCCGCTTTTTCCATGTTTGCTGTCTCTTTTCTGGGACCAAGTTTTCCCCTTGAATGTTACAAGTACCAAAGTCAGGAAACCCTCTGGTAAAAAAGCCGTCGGCAACTCAAGTACCAAGTAGCAGAGAAGAACAGCAACGCAGGAAAGCCTTTTGAACCCGGGGAAAAGAAGAAAAAAGAAGACGGGCGCGCGATCTATGTAAAAATACCATCATGCAGGTTCGATAATGCCAAGACAACTAGGCGATCTGGACCGGCAGACTAAACATGCAGTCCCCCTCTCGCACCACTGGCACCAGTCCGACTCGAGATGCTCGGTACGTGGTGCGATGCGACCCTGACACCATTTATCCCAGGGTATCAAAGATATCACCGCGATCCCATTGGTGTGCTTGTATGGTTTCACTGGCTTTCTTGAAGAAGCTCCCGATTCCCGTGGTGCCGTGGTGTTCCCCCCCGGCCTCGCAATGGAATCCGATCAACGCTAGCAAGGGAGGAGAACGGTTTTTTTTCGCCACGATTATGAACTGTGGTGGGGTTTCTGTTGAATCTGCAGTATGTTTCGGGCGAATCTTGCGGGAAAGAGGAAAAAGCCCAATGCAAGTTGTGCATGGGGTGAGGTCACATCGCGATATGAACGATGCTCAGCTTGTGTTCGATTATTTGTGAAAACATTGTTAGCGGCAACGGTTGAAGCCAACGGGATCTATCACGTTCGAGGTGATTTCAGTAGTGATATCAGCATCTGCGATAAAGCAATCTCTATTGCACCGCTTCATTCCCTCTCAGACTTTCCAGACGCAAGAATAGGAATCATTAGAGCTCTTGGCCGAAACTGTCACATGTTTACCCAATGAAGAAGGCAAAGGTGGCAACCAGCAGACCTGTCAGAGAGAGACTTTCACCTGGTAACCGATACTGTTCATTAAGAGATGGCAACTACAAGTCCTTGACTTGTACTCTGGTTGCGCTCAAGTAACATGGTCCGGATGTTGGGCATCCATTCCATAACCAAAACGCTGCTAGAGCTGGTCTGCCCGTGGCTTGAGATTGGGCAGTACCTCAAGAGGACGAAGCGCCAGGGCCAAGAAGAAGGCAAACGCAAGTTTGAGGAAGAGACTCATAGCGGAAAAGTCGCTCGCCGATAGATGACTGACTGTGAGCCATGGGTTGGGTGATCGATGCCCCAGCTTGAGGCCTTGGGGTTGTCGTTCGACGATGATTTAAGCATGCATCTAGAGGCTGTTGTCATTCGGTGACTGGATGATTTTGAATATTACCTTGGAAGTGAATACAACTTGTACTATGTATGGTCTCGGTGATTCGAACGGGAGCACTTGGAGTCGAAATAAGCTTATTCACCACACAAATGCTAGTGGACAGCAAACAGGACGGGACTTTATGTTGCTAGTGTCGCCTTCCCAACCTCGCCAATTCACTTCTCGACCCCCTTGATGAGATCAGCAGCATACTCCGCAACAGCATATACAGTAGCCTGCGTATGCGCAGCAGGCAACAACGGCGTGATACTCGCATCCACAACCCACAAGCCCGCGACGCCATACACCCTCAACCCGCTATCCACAACGCCGCCTAGATCCCGCGGCATCATCGCCGCCGTACCGACGGGGTGATCAAAGCTCGAAGACAGCCACGACTCCCGCATGACGGCCTCAATCTCAGCATCACTCTCAACGCCCGGGCCCGGGAGGACTTCTACCGCGGCGAGCGTCTCAACGCTGGGACTCGCCATGAAGGCGCGGGCTTTGGCGACGGCGCAGAGGAGGAGGAGGAGGAGGAGAAGCGTGTCGATTGGGTTGGAGAGCGTGTTGAAGTCGACGAGTGCACCGCCGGCACCTGTGACAGAGGATTCGCGGTCCGGGTTCGTGCTGTTGGTTGTGATGGTGCCGCGGGAGAGGGGCTTTTGGAGGGCTACGGGGACGGATTCCGCGCCGCCAAAGGTGAATTCCATGACGCCTGCTTTGGGGTTGCGGAACTCCTTGCTCAAGATTTCGCGCTGGTGGATGAAGCCCTGGACCGGGGCTGGGTTTTCGGCGTAGGCTTCGGGGAGGTTCTGGAGGGGGTCTTGGGCTGTGACGGCGTCGGCGATGGCTTCGTAGCTGTCTTGATCGAGGTCCTGGAGGGATGTGAAGACGACTCGGTTTCCCCTGGCGTGGGTGTGCGGTACGGTTCTGTTGGCTTGGTACTCTGCCCAAGATTCATTGTAGAAGGTTTCGTTGGTCATGAGCGTCGGGTTGATGGTGGTGTCGTTGGCAACTTGGTGAAGACGCGTTAGACTATCCTTCCGAGAGGAATTATGAAATAGATGTCTAACTTACAGTCATAGACCATGAAAATGGCAGGGTGGTCTTGGAAGTTTGCACCAACACCCGGTAAGTCAACCACCACGTCGATATCAAGAGACTCCAGGAGCTTCTCTGGACCAATGCCGCTCAACTGCAGTAATTGAGGGGTGTGGACTGCCCCTGCGGCGAGCACCACATTCCGAGACTCCACGAACTTGGTGTCGGATCCATCACGGCGGCCAATTACTACGCCAGTCGTGGTGTTCCCCTCAAACTTGATAGCTGCGCCGTAGTGGCGCACAAGCAAATGCAAGTTCTCACGGGCGCTGACAGGATTGAAGTATGCCGTCTCAGCAGTTGATCGAGTCGCATTCGGGCCGCCAGAGTTCTGCGGGAGCCATGCAATGCCGACGTTGTCGCCGTCCGCACCGTCTTTCAACGTGGGCACTTTGATATCTTGAGCCCATGCCCGGGCCATTAGAGCTGGTGATTGGCATTAGCATATTGATCGACGGGCGTGTAACTCCGTCAAGGCACCTCACCAGACTCCGGCCACTGCCACGAAGGAAACCCAACCTGAATGGGTCCATCGCCATACGCATTCTCACTCCATTCATACCCGTATTCCTCAACCTATTCATCCAGAGGCGGCGCAAACGTGGACGACTTTTGGAAGTACTTGAAAAGAGTCGCCCAGCCCCAGCCGGGGTTCCCGAGGGCCTCCTACGCGTCATAGTCGGCCTCGGAGCCGCGATCCCAGGCCATGCCATTGACAGCGGAGCTCCCGCCAACCACGGCACCGATACGAAGACGGGACGTACGGTTGCCGAGTTGCGCTTGAGGAACGGACGTCACGTTGTAGAGGCGCGCCGACTGGTCGTATGTTGCAAAGTAGGGCGCGGTAACGTTGATTGTATTGGCAAAGTCTCCGTACTCGACAACTAGGACCGTTTCTGGCAAGATAAAAAAATACGGTTAGTCGGTCTTTGTTGAAATAGGGGTCATTGGCGGCTTTGAGACTCACTTTCTGGGTCTTCACTCAGTCTGTTGGCGACGACGAGGCCGCTCGTTCCACCCCCGACCACGATGTAGTCATACTGCTCACAAATTGTGTCGAAACTTCTCTTAACCTGCTCATTATGTTGTCCCAGCACCAAAGTCGTCGCAAACAGGAGTCCTATCACCCAATTGAGATACCATGGTCAATCCAAAGGGGAGGAGGTTGACAGAGGCGAACTTCGTCCACGCAAAAACGGAGACACCATGACAACATGCCACGAAGAAAGGGAAGGGCACGATTTAAGAAAGTCGATGCTAATCTCTTAGGCGCAATCAAAATCTAGAATCAACTTATGTTTACCTTGACTCTCAAAGAACCCCGCACCGGTGATTCACCAAGGCAACATCCTAACCGCGTTCTGCAGTGTACCGCATATTTCGGTGGGCTAAGCCTTGGATTAGGCTCCTCGATGCAGTGTGCTGAGCATTGTCACAGCGGAGCAATGATACGTCGGCGGATGTCGCACCGATTGTAGTATGATACCACTCTGCGTTGTAGGAATGATTTGCATCGGTGAGCAAGGGAGCTTCATCTCACCTGAATCGGCCCGGTGGAACTTTCAGACATTTCCCTATATCAGAAATCGACTCCTGCATAAGATGCAGTCCATCTAGGTACAGGCCAGACTATGGAGTCGTGGTATTTGACCGAAATTGGTCTAACAAAGAAATTGGATTGAAAGGAGAAGGAGAGAAGAGCTGGCAAGCAAAGGCGTTACTTCTGAAGGCCAATGGAAGATGCCGAAAAAGCATGGGCCATCTGCCACGGTTAGGGCAAGTTCCTCGTCGGCTTCCTCGTGTCGAAGACATCCTGATCATCAGTGCTGAAATGACTGATCAATCGTACTGTATTGGTTCATCTGATCCTGCCTGTCTCACATCTACCATCTGCTATGGGGCGAGCTGCTACCGGCCCTCTCCAAGCGGCGGCTTCCCCAGGGCCTCCGCTTCGCGAGGCATCCTGATTTCCCGAGCTTCCATACTCGCTCTCAACGCTCCATCCTGTAGGCTCTCTGGGAGTTGTTTCGCCGCTCCCGCCTGCAGAAAAACTGAATGCCTTGCCGGTGTACCCAGGCGGCCGAGGCCAGACCTTTGGCAGTGCCGAGAGCACACTGCTCATGCTTCTGTTCTTGGTGATGGGCTTTATGACAATTCGTACCTGCTCTTCTTCGGAGTTCTTACTGCTGCATCCTTCAGTTTGCGGCGATTGACAAGGTCCATCGTATGTTAGAGGGTGAGAAGTCGCTCGGTACATGATGGCGTTACCAGCTGTAGCGGTAGTCATATGGCGATCGCCTTCGTTCAGCTGAAGATGTCGCCTGCGTTTGGATCTTTGTCGACGTATGCAGAGGAATAGCAGTATCAGAGCTGTGAGAGCAAACGTTGCGCCTACAGCAATGCCTGCGATTGCCTCAGGACCTAGACATGGTCTGGAGATGCGCTCTGTCGGAGGCAGGAGAGTTTCGGTCAGTGGTGGAGCAGCCGTCGCCGATGTTGATCTCAACGGTGGGCCGCTGCTCGTTACAGGCCCAGCTCTTACCGAAGTCCCTTCCTTGGTCGCAGGTGTAGATGAGCTTGGAAGTATCAAGGATGATGCAGAGATACTGCGAGACGTATCGGATAATGAGCGGACGCGAGTACTCTCAGGTACGCCCAAGGTGCTGGAGGCAACTGAAGGCTGCTGTGGTTCGGAGGCTGCCAGCGTCGGTTCCGTGGAAGAAGGAGGGTCAGGGGTTGTGAACGATGCAGTCTGCTGAGCGTCGTCGCTGGAGATGGCTTTCTGGCTAGCCAGTGGAGATGGTACAACGGCAGGTACGCTGGATACCGCATTCTCGAGAGGAAGGGTCGCGGTTGTGAAGATTGTCGTCGTGAGAGTAGGCGTCTGAGTGATAGAGACGAACACAGGATTGAAGATTGTGACAGTGCGGACTATAGTCCCGCTCGCTACTATTGTGGTCGTGATCTCGACGGTGACTGTCGAAACCCTGTTGACTGAAGCCAGGGTCTGCCGTCGAACAGGAGCTGGGTGCGGTGAGAGCTGAGCGCCTTCGTGGTAGTACAAGTCGGCCGAGGATATTTCGGGAATCGCCGCTTGATCCGATGCGATTGCATTTGCCGCGTCTCTCGCTGCAATATCTTGAGGCTGGGACGCGGTGACGATGCTTGTCTCAAAGACCAGGGTGGGATTGATAAAGGTCAAGGTCTGCTGAAGAGGCGACCAGATCACTTCGGTTCGGCTAGCAAGCTCGACGGTCACCGTTCGAACGACAGTGACGGTGGTGACTTGGAGCGATGCTTCGGCGGGCGGCCTAAACCCCTTTGATCAGCTTCAATCTAGGCGCAGGAGTTTCGTACTTACGTCAGATTCTGCCTCGCCCACATCTGGTGAAGAGTTATATCATTCTGCGGCTGGCTTGCCGGTTCTTCTGACACGACTTCTCCGGCCGAAGCGCTCTGAGACTCCTGGGGAGCTGGGGTCGCTGCCAGAGTCTGCAAATACCCTCCGTCCGAGAATGAAGAAAGCGACGGCGCAACGGCAGAGCGGCATAGCGAGGCGAGGTTTGCGTTGACGACGGCCGACACCAAAAGAAGGTACATGAAGCGAAGCTTCGTCATGGCTGCTAGATGGATTGCATATCCTCGGGTAAACTCGAGAAGCTGAATCAAGGAAAGACGGTCGAGGGGAGCAGGGGGAAAAAGAAAAAGAGAGAAAGAGTGGGCGATGTAGAAAGACAAAAGGTGAGGGAAAGGGTGGAGAGTGAGAAGTCTTGGATATATCAGAGAAATGTCCAAGGCAGGAGTGAAAGTGGGAGGGAAGGAGTGAAGCTCAACTGAAAATGAACGAATGCGGCAAGATGTCCAATTGGCCTTCCTTCCATTCTAGTTGCCACGCTCCTTTGCAAGAGAAGAAAGAGAAGCAGCCACATGAGGAAGAAGCTGATCCGGAGTGCCAGGGTCTTGGTGCAGCTGTATGCATTACGGAAACAACACAAATGGCCTCGACTGCAGTACTTGGTGATGTCGTGAGACAGTAAACGATATGGGGGACCATGGACTCGGGCCTTCTAGATCCGACCTCGTCAGTAGGTTCCGATGGCTGAGATTATTGAGCTAGGACTCGACATGATGCTAGAGAAATTCGTGTTGGCTTTCAAAGCAACGTATCCCCATCGCCGCTAGGCAAGAGTCTTGAGGATGAGCACAGTTTTCCTATTCCGTGGCCTGACTTCAAGCCCAAAGGTAGGCTTGACTCCAAGCAGAGCAATGTGCAGGAGGGCATTCACCCTGGATCAGGGTTTGTTGGGTGTAACACGCTTGATGCATTTCGCCTGCTCATTGTGAAGAATAAAGAAAGTATGTGATGGTTGGTGTAGGAATCCATAACAAGGCCAGAGATCGGGATGAGGCGAACTTGGGATCCAATGTCTTCAACATCCGAGAGTCAACATCCCCGGGAGACGATGCCTACCCTGACATGTAGGCACTCTGAGGAAGAGTCTGGTAAGCTTGAGAACGTGGCATGGCCAGCCATGTCTGGCTCTGCAGCAATAGGTTGGTCACAGAGGCTTCAGAAAAGAGACATTGCAAGAAGAAAGCGGTTCAATCGGTGTAACAAAAAGATTCAGAATGTCGACAGCGCTTTGATCGTTGCCAACAAGCAAGTATTCGGCTTAGTAAGCACCCAATTCTTGGGTGCCTTGTGCAGCTCCATGCCCCGCCATGTCAAAGACACAAAGACAACGAAATAGTAATCAATCATGAATGGAACGAACGGCACCGAACAAGGCACACTAGATTTATAAAGAATCAGTTGAATGAGTGAATTTTAGACCTATTTGCCTGCTATTCCGCCAGGCACTTTCCTCTCTGTCTCAACCTATGCCGATACCCTCGTACCTGTTCCGTGCCCCACGCACTTTCAGCGCAAAGATCGACGTTCCTTCCAGAATGCAAGGAAGGTGATGGCCAAGAACACACGTCGTTTTCTCTTGCGAACATCCGCCCAAGCCAAGAATGAAGTACCATCCTTCCTATCTCAAATCGACATCAGAGACATGTAGCTTTTGTCAGCCACGGCCTACCAATGACGATCCGAGAATCGACAGCTCTAGCACTCTAGTGGTCAAAGAGGAACTCAAGGTCAGTAGGCCAGCTGTGTCTCGGAATCTCCTGGAAGCGCTTAAAGAGGGACTGGCGAATAACGCCGTTGCCCATCTCCCGGTACTCCGACTCTGAAGGCGACTTGTGGTCCTTGGCGTAAGGCAGTCTGCCCCATCCGTCCATGTAGTCTGGGTCCGAGCCAACCTTTTCCATGGCATAGAAGTGCTGCTGGTGGACCGTCGTCGAGTGGCTACATTCCATCGCCCGGGCAGCAAAGCGCATGTTCACCATGGCCTTGACCACAAACTCGTGAGCGGCGAAGAATCGATCGGGCATCAGGTGCTTGGTGCGATCAACAAAGAGCCTGTACCACGAGAAGTCGTAGTTGAACTGGCAGCCGAGCAGCGCGTCCTTGAGGCCTCGCTCCATGGAGAAGGGGGCAAAGGTGGCCTTATGCCAGGAGACGATGCCAGCGAGCTGGAGTTCCTTCTCGGGCTTGCCGTTGGGACCGGCGGGCTGCTCGACGAGCTTGACGAGGATGTTGCGAGGCTCGAGGTCCATGTGGCAGAGGACGATGACCTTGCTGAGTTCGTGGATGAGTTTGCACGTGAGGATCATGGGGCTCATCGGGGTATCTGCACCGGGGAACTTGACGTAGACGCTGCCGTCTTCTTGCTCCTCAAAGCTGGTGCCGGAACAGTGGTGACGGGCGGGGCGGTACTCGTTGGCGTAGCGCTGGAGAAGGAGACAGACGCGCTTCAGCGTCGTTGACTGCGGAGGCCAGGCCGGGCGTTGGGCCAAGGGGATCGTCTCGGGAGTCTTGGGGACGTTGAGGGTAGTGGTGGCGGTGTAGTCGATGTTGCCGGACAGCTCGACGGCCTTGAGCGCTTGTTCGATATCGTCCTCGGAGAATCCGTGTTCCTTCTGGAGGGTTTCCAGTGCGGTGACGAGCTGGTCCATGATGTGGCCCTTCGTCTTGAGAGTGAGGGAGGCCCAGACCTTGTCGAGGGTGACAGTGTTGGGGATGTGCTCCGTGACGATGTAATCAATGTCACCGTCATCCGTCCCCATGATGCCAACGCGAATGACGCGAGGGACCAGATCCGGAAGCCAAGTGCGAGCAATCTCCTGGCAACGGCCGCCCGTGTCGAAAGTGGAAACGTTGCCGATGGGTTTGGTCGCGTTGACGAAGACACCGGCGTCCAAGGGGCTAGGGCCGAACTTGACATCTATGAAGAGCTGCTTGGGCACGCCGGGCTTGGGAGGCTCGTCAAAGGTGAGCTTGTAGGAGCGGCGGGGAACCATGGGGTCGGGAAAGCGGATTGCTTCAATGTTGGAGGGTTTGGCGCCCCAGAAGATGCCAGGGATCATGTCGTCGAGGGCCTTGCGGTACTCGACTTCGCGCTGGTTGATGTTTACGCCTGCTATGTTGGCAAGCGTGGAGCGCAGCTTGGGGTCAGTCGGGACGACCATCTTGAAGCTTTAGTGACGAGAGAGAGTGGGAGCTGATAGTGAGATGGATGGCCCTTTCTCATTGTGTCTGTGGTTTGGGGATGGGAAGATGAGCGTTTGATGAGATTGTAGGTGAAAGCGAGGTGTTCACGGTTGAGAATATCAGACGCGCTGCAGTTGGAAGGTACCTCGGGGTAGGGTGGTGTAAGTATACCTTATGACTGATGAGCGTGAGAAAATCAGAAAGCAGCCGAGACAGAAACTTGTGAGCCGCCAAAATATCTTGGAAGAGGCAAAGAAGGTATGGGACAGCCGTGAAGCGGTCAAGTGGCAGAAGATGGCAGTGAACGGGCGCCAGAGAGGACAGGAGCGTATTCGTGTCCCAGCGTGAAGGACACAGGCATCAGGTGTATTCGTCGAGAGCAACCTCAGGCACCAGGCAGAGCAAACGGAGCGAAGGTCTGTACATGAAGCAAGTCGACGTGTATGCAGGAACCCGGGCAACGGTCTGATGCATCTTCTTGGAGGAATCAACTAAGTCTCACACCAGGCTATCTCACACAAGGCTATCTACTTTTAGTAGATAAACCGAGTCCATGTGAGAATTGCTCTCATTGAAATCGGGCTATCGCACCAGATGATGTTTCCCGCGATAATGAAACCACTATTCTAGCCTCACTTTGGAAATTCATCCGTTGCTAATCGGCGCCTCTGAGTAACCGTACTGCATCATGGATTTGGCATGACTGCTGTATCTTGGCCGAATACACCAGTCGTCTTCTCATAGAAGTAAGGCGGGTAGTCACTCTAATGATTACCCTATACGTGTAAGCGGCAGTGAGTTCGGAGGACCATCGCATGAGTTCTGCTCCAACATCAGCGAAGGCTACACCAATAGGACGGGATCGGGAGACGTTGCGGAAATGGTCGAGGTCAATTTGATTTGCTCTTGCGCGGTGCCGTTTGCCGTTAATGAGGAGCCAAGACAACGTTCAATGAATGACTGGAGAGACTGACTTTGCACACGGGCAGGTGCATGCAATTTGGTGCCGTTGGGACTTTGAGTTTATTCATGTTGGGGAGTTGCTGCGTTTGCATCCACACAGTGAGTTAAAAGGAGAATGGCGCTTCGAATACTGACATGGAACTTGGAAGACTACCCAAGCAAGTTACGGGCGTAAAGCATCCTGGAAGAGCAATCAATGGGTGCAAAAGCAATGTCCAGAGTACGTTGCCGAATGAAGTAAGTAAGATTAGGTAATGGTGGAGAGATCCATGTCCACAGCGGGGTGAAAGCAAATCGTACACAAGGTGTCAACGCAGGATGCCACGCGAGCCAACCGTGCCAACGTCGTCAAATGCTCACCAAAAAGATGTGGGCGCAATTGACAGTTACCCGTCCCGCTGTCATGCAATCGCACCGTTCACAACATGGGCTGACACAGCAAGATCTGGCCATGGAAATGGCCCGATGGAAACTTGGCGCATTGTTGGAAATGAAGCTGTTCTCATTGGTTAGAAAGATCTCTAGCCAATGATGAATCAGCTGATGACCTAGAGCAGGGATCACCCACCATGATGGGCAGGAACCGTGACGTCGGGACTCTGCCCCTCCGTCCCTGCATCGCAGATGCTTAAAAGGACCCCTTTGCGACTGCCTTTTTGGATGTTGTTCCCCTCGATACAGATCCATTCAGACCAATTCAACTCTTACATTGCTCTTGGACTTTTCATCACTCACAACCAACTCCTTATTTCTCTCTACCACCCTCACCTTCCCACCCAACAATCACAATGACTGTCACCAAGGCTTCCACCTGCTGCGGCAAGAGCGTCGAGTGCGTCTGTGGTATGTACTTCTCATCCCCCAAATCCCCCAACTTCAACATCATCTCGACATCTTTTTCATACCCCCGCCTCTTGCACAATATCATCTCCAGATAATCCATAAATCGACAATGTCACTCCCCAAGCTTCGCAAGCTGACCCTTCTTTTTCCCCAGCCCAGCAAGCGACCTGCTCCTGCGGCAAGCAGTCTGCCCTCCAATGCACCTGCAGCAAGGCCGCCTCCGAGAATGTTGTCGCCGGACCCCGCTGCTCGTGCAGAGCCCGCCCCGTTGGCGAATGCACTTGTGACCGTGCCTCCACAGAGAACACTAAGCCATCCGGCGAGACCTGCTCCTGCGGATCTCGTCCCGCAGGTATGTGGCATCATTGTCTCTCTCTCCGCATGTTCGTATGATGGCTAACATTCTCTTAGATGCCTGCACATGTGATAAGGCAGCCTCTACCGCGTATGACCGGTCAGAGCATGAGATCGACTTCACTACCCGCCAGTAGTTATCTTCACCCTGCAAAACTACGCGTAGCATTGGGATCGGCGTTCGAGGGTCTCCGGGATTGGTTGTACGGCACGACGGCGACGGGCCCGACGGTGGAGGATAAGGCGTTAATGGTTTATGACGGCACGGTTGCTTTGGAGCGGACGGTGGGATCTGGCCGATAGGACTGGCTAATAGTCAACATCAATACCACACAGATTTTCGACATTTCCTAGTGGATTCCGGACTCTGATGTACGCGAGGAGCTCATCAGCCTCTTCGTCTTGCTGTTCTACATCGTTTTTCGCGCAGTTCTGATCGTGTTGCTCTGCGTCTCGCTGTGGCGCTTCTATTGGCAATTCTTCTCGGAATACGATTTCTCGCCACGGCGCATCGGGAGATGGTTTAGAGACGTTTGGAGCCGCTTTCGACTATGGCCTGGAGACGTTTGGAGCCGCTCTCGAGGTTGGCTTGGAGACGTTCGGGGCCGCTTTCGATGTTGGCTTGGAGACGTTAGAAGCCGATTTCGACGTTGGCGGACAGCGAAACAGGAGCTCTGGACATGGCGACTGAAGTTTTGGATGTATTGGGCGAACCCGATTCGCATCTGGGAGATTCCCGTCATCTTCTCGGCGTTCTATATGGCGAATTACTTCGGCAAGGGCTTCCCCAAGGTGTTGGACTTGTTCGTGAGCGAGCCCAGGGTTCTGGAGCCAGTCTCGACTGTTGAGCCTGGAGAACTCAAGCCCGAAGAGCTCGAAAGGGTCGAACAGTCTGAGAAAGTAGAGAAGCCTGAAGAGGTCGAGGAACCTAAAAAGGTAGAGAAGCCTGGCCAGGTAGAGGAGCTCCCTGCGCGGGCTCCAAACCAACCTCAGAATGGCGGCGACGGAAACAGAAGGAACAAAGCGAAGAAAAAGAAGAATAAGAACAAGGGAAAATGGTGAGAGGGTCACCTCGACCAGATCAAGGATTGGCCGTGGCGACATGGACTTGAGTCCAGATTGACATCCATGCAAC
Organism: Colletotrichum salicis; assembly: GCA_001563125.1. Lineage (NCBI taxonomy): Eukaryota > Fungi > Ascomycota > Sordariomycetes > Glomerellales > Glomerellaceae > Colletotrichum > Colletotrichum salicis. The sequence goes on from JFFI01001615.1 coordinate 14,631, forward strand.
AGCGGTTTGCAGACACAACACCAAGCGAGAACAAGTTTTCTACTCAATAGCTAGCGACGAGAATCAACATGGCATTTATTGACAACGCGTCCCCCGAGCTGGAGGTGACTGGATCTCTTTCGTCACAGGCTCCTCAAGTATAGCATGCTTGACTTAATGTTAATGATGACGAAGATGAACGCCAACTTAGATCTCGGGGCCATTGTAGAAGACGGTGTCGCCTCGTACGATGAAAATATGTCACGAAGCCTGTTTGGTCTGAGACAATTTTGGTGCGCAGCATCGACTTACACACTAACCATGAAGACGCACGCGGCTCTGTCAAAGCGGCCCCAAACAATAGGCTGGCAGACAGGATCAACAGCGCAGTGTTTACGAGTCAAGACACAGCAAAACGAGAATATGGGCCTCGGAAACAAAACACAGGAGGCCGATTCTTTTGACCAACCGGGCACAATTTCGCGCCAAATTGAAGAGAAATGAAAGCCTAGTCGTCGTGGCGTGGGGATTCTGGGGGCATCGGCAGACGACGCGAGGTTTCCCCGACTCACCGGAAGGGAAGGATCCACCAGTGCCATCCTGGATTTTTCGAACGATTCTTTTTCATTGCTCTTGCCTTTTTCTGCCGGAAACCTGGAAGAAAAAAGAGCAGGTGCGACCGGGCGGTCAGGAGCTCTACGATCGAACGCAGCTTCCCATTGGAACGCAATTGGACCCGGCCCCGGGAGCTCGGGCCACGGCTGCGCAAAAAACGGCCCAGAAGGTCAGGTACCCATGGAGGTATCCACCCGGATCGCACTAAAAGGCAGCTGCGCAAGAACGAACTGGGCCTTGGGGGCCGCCAGCAGCGCAGCGCAGCTACGGTAAGCCCGCGCTGGAGAGCCACAAAGCGCCACCCCTGCTTGGTCAGAATTCCAGAGCCCAAGAAAATAAAGCTGCACCTTCCGGTCGCGTCACTTCCGCCCTACCCTCGAAACAATTTCTTTCTCCCCCCCAAGTCCAGAACAACCCTCCTCTTTTGACTCTTCTCTTTTCAAAGTCATCATCTCGATTACATCAATTCGCATCGCAAAGAATCGATTCTTCAACTGTTCTCTGCGAAATCTTTCATCCAACCAAAACCCGTCCCCCATTACACGCGTTTTATCGCTAAGCACGCTCCTGCCCATAACACCACATCACATCATATCATCACCTGACGATCATGCCTCCCAAGGCCGCCAACAAGAAGGCCGCTGCGCCCAAGGCTGCCGCACCGAAGAAGGCTGCCAATGCCACCAAGAAGGATGCTGAGACCACGAAGAAGCCTGCCGCGAAGCCCGCTGCGAAGAAGGAAGCTACCACCAATGGCGCGACTGCCGCCTCCAAGAAGCGCAAGCTCGCTGAGGAGGAATCAGAAGTCGACGAGTCCGAGGCCGAGGAGCCCGCCAAGGTTGAGAAGCCTGCCCCCAAGAAGAACACCAAGAAGGCCGCAGAGCATGCTGTGAAGAAGACCAAGACCACTACTGCCGCCGCCCCCAAGAAGAAGGCCGCTGCTGCCGAGGAGACCGAGGATGAGTCCAAGGCTGCAAATCCCGTCAAGAAGGCCGCTGCGAAGAAGGCCGAGCCCAAGAAGACTGCCGCCGCGAAGAAGGCTGACGCCAAGCCCGTCGCCGATAGCAAGAAGCGCAAGTCGAGCGAAGAGGAGACGGAGGACGAGAAGCCCAAGGCGAAGAAGTCAAAAACCGACAAGGCCGAGGTCGACAGCCAGGCCACAGAATCGGCCAAGGCGACAGAGTCTGCGGATGAAGAGCCCGCGGCTGTGAAGCCTGCGAAGCCTACCAAGAAGGCCGCCGTCGCTGCCCCCAAGCCTCCCCCGGCCCACCCTCACAAGATTGGCAAGAAGATCAACTCTGCACCGACCCAAATCCTCGATGTATATGTCTTCGGCGAGGGGTCTTCTGGCGAGCTTGGTCTCGGCAGCAAGAAGCTTGACGGCAAGAAGATTGTCGATGTCAAGCGCCCGAGATTGAACCCTAAGCTCGATGCCAAGGACGTCGGTATTGTCCAGATCGCCTGCGGTGGCATGCACGTCGCTGCCCTGACCAAGGACAACAAGATCCTCACATGGGGTGTCAACGACCAGGGCGCTCTTGGACGCGACACCAACTGGGATGGAGGTCTCCGTGACGCTGATGCCGAAGAGGAGGAAGACGACGAGGATGACTCCGGTATCAACCCTCACGAGAGCACACCCACTGCCCTTGATGCGGCGCAATTTGCTCCCGGTGCCAAGTTCACTCAGGTCGTCGCTAGTGACAGCGCCACCTTTGCCCTGACTGAGGATGGCAGAGTTTACGGATGGGGTACATTCAGAGTAAGTCGTTTGGCAGCAGCATGAACATGAGGTAATAGAAAGCTAATCTTCTTCAGTCGAGCGACGGTATTCTCGGGTTCACCGACAAGATCCAGATCCAAAAGACTCCCGCCTACCTCCCCACATTGAAGAACATCACGGCCCTCGCTGCCGGTTCCAACCACATTATGGCTCTCGACGACAAGGGTGTCGTTGTCGCTTGGGGCTGCGGCCAGCAGAACCAGCTTGGACGCCGCATCATCGAGCGCAACAAGCTTTCCTCCCTTATCCCCCAGAGCATGGGTCTTCCCAAGAATAAGGTCGACCGCATCGCTTGCGGATCCTACCACAGCTTTGCCCTTGGCAAGGACGGTGCCGTCTGGGCTTGGGGTCTCAACAACTTTGCTGAGACTGGCATTGAGATGGGTGCTGGCGAGGATGACGCGGTTGTTCTGCGTCCCACCATTGTTGAGTCACTCAAGAACTACAAGATCAAGCAGATCGCTGGTGGCGAGCACCACTCTCTTGCTTGCACCGAGGACGGCAAGCTCTTGACCTGGGGACGTCTGGATGGCCACCAGGTCGGTATTCCTGTCGAGGAGCTTGATGCGGAAAACGTCATTAAGGATGAGAGCAACAACCCCCGCATTCTCTCCAAGCCTACTGCTGTTGAGGGTAAATCCATCTTGTCTGCTTGTTGCCGAGTGTAGCTAACATCTGTTTCCAGATATCGCCAAGTGTGTATATGTTGCCGCTGGTGTCGACAACAACTTTGCCATTGACGGCAAGGGCGAGGCTCACTCATGGGGCTTCTCTGCCAACTACCAGACCGGCCAGGGCACGACTGAGGATATCGAGACCCCGACCACCATTGACAACACTGCTGTCCGCGGCAAGAAGCTCGTCTTCGCTGGTGCCGGTGGCCAGTACTCCATCCTGGGTGGTGTTGCCGACGTCCCCAAGGTCAACGGCTTTGCCCCTCAACCGGCTACTGGTGGCTTCAGACCTGTCTTCTAAGTCCCTTGGCAAAGCCTTGTACCGTGACAGCGCGGCGGCGAGTTCCAGATGACAGCAAGCGGACACGACTGGCTTCTACAAGAACACGGAATGATGAATGAGCAGCGCCGCAACCACCAGAAAAGAAGGGTGGACTCGACACGTGAGCCGAGTCGGCGTACCAGTTCCAGTTACGATACTTTTTTCCTCGGTTCATTCACAACATGAGCCATCATCACTCGCGGTATGATATATTTCGTGCGACAGTCTGAATTTGACGAGTTTCGGGTTTTTTCTCAAGTGTTCCCATGAGCGGACTAATAGACTTTTCATTCCCAACAAGAGCGGCAGTGAAGCTCCGACTTGGCATGGACGGATGGGCAGGTATAGAAATGGCCTCGAAGGGGATTCAAACTTATGATACCAACGAGGGTTTTTGTGCTCGACAAGGCCCCCTCCTATTGTGTGCCTGGCGGAGGATCATCATCGCCGCGGAGGCTGTTTGGCTATGGAGACTTGTGGTAGTCTCCTGTAATACTACGCTTGGTCTCGAGAAGTTTTCAAACGTCTGATCCTCCACTTTTTTTCTACACTTGATGTGTATATTACGAGAGGATCTCTGGGCCCAGCATTATGCGTTTTTATCTTTCAGCAGCATGGAAAATGGGAGGGATAGGAGGCATTGGACTATCAAAAAATTTATTTCTGGCTTCGTCTGAACATGATTATAGTATTGTACAGTGACGTGATGCATTCGTCGGCCCCTTGGCTTCCGCCTCGCCCCTAAGTAGCCGTGGGCATGTATGCTGTCTGTCTCATTGTTGCCTCCATCGTCTATCGTGGCTCTTGGACTCCCGTCGGTTTCTGCGCCTCCTCTAGACTCCCACAATGTAGTGCCACGCGCGTTGCGCCGTGCCCCAAGGATAAGTGGCTGTACAGCACGCTTCTGCAGTCTCCGTTGTCCTTGTTGAGTCCTCTCGTGTAAACTACGTTATCCCCTCTGTCTTTAGTGTACGTTTATCTTCCATGTCTCCCCGTGTCTGCCTGCGCCTTCAACCCTTCAACCCAGCCGCCGCCTTGGCCAGAGACCCGCCGCTGCCCCTAGAGCTGAAGATGCCCATGATACCGAACCCGACGTAGAACAGCGCAAGTGGGTACGCCACGAGCCCGCGCATGCCCCTCATCCGTCCAACGGCGCAAAACATGCCCGAGGCGGAGTACGTGCACCACAGGATCGCCATGGTGGTGAATACGATGCCGAGGGGCGTGTCCATGGGCATGAAGATGCCGAAGACACTGGTGGCGACCAGGGGGAGGAGGCAGTAGCCCAGCACGGAGGAGGAGCGGGTGAAGGTTAGGGTCGAGGAGAAGTGGCCTGCGGCGTTGCGGGATGGGTGGTCGTGGGTGTCTGGGGCGCCGGGGTAGCCTCCGCCGACGGAGGAGACGGGGCCGCCGTATTGGGGTGCTGAGGGGGCTGTTGGGGGGTGGGCGTCGGTGGGGGTCATTAGGGAGAGGATTATGTGGAGGGAGGTGCTTCCTAGGAGGGCGAGGCCGTAGATGTAGCCGAAGTGGATTTTGCCTGAGAGGAGGAGGAAGGTTCCGTACTGGGAAGGGGGAGGTTAGCTTTCTGTTTGTAGAGGGGGGAGGGGTTGAGGTTGGATTCAAACGTACAGAGAGCACGAAGAGTAAGGGACCGAAGAGGTCTGCGTCGTCCATCAGGTGTTGATCGATCCGGCGGAAGGGGTTGAGTACGGCCAGAGTCTGTAAGTCATTACAAGTCAGCCACCACGTCTCTCCATGTCCTCTGAAAGGGGTGAAAGCAAAAGTCTCCCATGCTTTTCACGCCCGCTCGCGCCTCACACCACAATGACACATACCTTTGCCTGAATATGTCCAAAGTTGACCCCAAGCTCCTCGAGCAACGGCGGCTCACCATCGTACCCCTCGGTCGAAAAGGCCGCCAGCCAACCCGTGCGCAGGCCGCCCTGCTCGCCCATGCGACCCGATACACCGACACCGCCGCCAGGAGGTGCTCCAAAGGCCGCCGCGCCGCCGAAGCCGCCTGCCGCGGCGGGTTGAGGGGCTCCGTAGCCGTACGAGGCCTGTTGTGGAGTTGCGTGGCCCGAGACGGCGCCGGCTTGGGAGTAGGAGGAGGGGTAGAACTGGAGGTTTTGGGCGCCTCCTGTGCCTGGGCCGGGGCCGTATGATTGTTGGGGTTGGTAGTAGTTTGACATTGTTGTTTGTGAGAATTCAAGGTAGGTTGGTGCAGGTTGCTTTTGGGTAGCTTGGTTTAACCCCCTTGTCTGGAGTAGGCGCCTGGATTCGGTTCGTTTTGTCGTCGATTCGTGGTAGGGATTGATGCGAATCTGATTTCGACGTATTGTATATAGGAGCTTGTCGTCGGTCGTGGGGCTCGAGAGCCGGTTTGAGCCGGGGTTGCGAGGCGCGTTTGGTTGCGTGAGTGGACAGGTGGTACCTGGAGCTGGCGATATTGGAGACGTAGCTTCTTTCGAGGTTCACCACGTCAGTCAGGGCTGGATGCTGGAGCTGTAGAGTGGGGCCGTGAAGAATGCTTTGTGCCTGATGTTCGAGGCAGAAATGCTGAGGTAGTCAGGCACGTACTGTTATCGATAGCCAGGCCCGATAAGATAAGGTGACTATGTGGCTTATCGATAACACCTGATCATCAGACTGTTTCCTTCGGACCTTTCTTGATGACCCCGGACCGGCATTCCCGGTTCCCCAGGTCTTCAGTTCCATTATTTCACGAACACATTATGCATCAGCAACATGAGATGAACGACAGCAAGAGCTATGCAATGATGCATAAGTCGCCAGATCGTGTCATCATCCCGCTGAGATTGCAAACGTCACGCAATTCTCCTTTTTCTTTTGCAAGCGCCAACACCAGCAATTGTTTACTCCGTAATACGTCCAGAAAGCGAACAACGGCAGCGAATTCCTCTTCCATCTAGCGTCAAACAAAGCGCAAATTTCTGCCCGCCAGGTTGGGCAAGCAATTGTTCCAGGGATATTCGTCCGGGGATGGACGCTTCTTCTGCCAACCCACACAAACCCAATCCCCGACCGCAGTTTTCTGCTGCTGCTGACTCTCTTCACTGGAGCCCCTATCAACCCATGGCATCGGTAACTGGCCACGAGGTGACTCCGCCAAGCATCGCGGCAGTGGACTGTCATCTCCACTCAGCCCATGCAGAATTTGAACAACATCGCGAGGTCAGAGCGTGCGCTCACCAACATGGACAAGTTTCTCATTGTCTTCATCTCATTTCAAGTTAGTCATGATATAAATGAATAGCCGTCTGTTGCTCGGGCACATTTTGTTCGAAAAAGCGACCACTTTATGTCATGCCATTGCTCAACTGAGTCGTGTGCCTGCTCAATACGATTTAAAGCCCTAGTCAACGTTCCATCGAGTCCGTGTACGGCTGCTCTCCGAGATGTCGGACTGAGATCTTCCGGTCGAGACTCTCCGGAGCCCGAGGGAGGGCGCGAGCTGCTTTTCCGTTGGGTCGTTGGTGTTGCTGTCCCCATTGTGGCTCATAACCGCGTATTACGTTCTTCAACAACCTCGACCGCATCCCTAGTAAGCCCAGGGAACCCCTCGTTCATGCGGTCCTGGGAATCTCTCGATTGCTGGGATTTCTATCCCACGGAGATGGCGATGGATCCTGCCTCGAGGCCAAGTCTCCATCAATGAGGCGGCCCTGCGGTGGTGGAGTTTGTTTTCCACCAACGGGAGGACGGTCTGCCCTCTAACCCAATTTAACAAGGGGGTCACTGATGGTTGCGAATAGACTGCGAGGGCCTGGATGGTAGCTGTTTACTACGACGGTACGGAGTATAGCGTTACACTCATCAGGACCTAGACTGACAGCTCTCAAAGACGAGGGCTCCCTGTTGACGATGCGAAGTTTGTATTTAAGCTTGATGGCAGCCGGCTAATCGGCAAGAGTTGATCTCTCTGGATCAGCCTTCACTGCTGCAGTCTCTCATTCCTTACCTTGCCATTGGTCTTTTAACAGTAGACATGGGTCTCTACAAGTTCCTCCTCGCCATCCTCCCGGTCGTCCTGGCCGCCGACCTTTACGTCGCGCCGGCCGGCTCAGACACCGCTGCCGGCACTCTGGCGGCTCCTCTCAAGTCCATCCAGGTCGCCGTCGACAAGGCCGTTGCTGGCGACACCATCTACCTCCGTGCCGGCACGTACTCGCCCACGACTAACATCAAGATCACCAAGAGCGGTACCTCCGCCAAGCCCTACACCCTGACGGCTTACAACGATGAGGCCGTCACCATCGACGGAGAGGCCTTGCCCGGTACCCCTGGCGCTCTCGGGTCCTCCCTCGCCAACGCCGACCGTGGTGTCCTTCACATCGAGGGAGCCAACTACTGGAAGTTTTACAAGTTGACCATCATCAACGGTCCCTACGGTGTCTACCTCCGTGACGGATCCAACAACTACTTTGAGCGCATCGTCACCCACGACAACTACGAGACGGGCTTCCAGATGCAGGGCACCCTGAACAACAACCAGGTCATCTACCTTGACTCATACCGCAACCGCGACCCCCGCAAGAACGGCGAGAGTGCCGACGGCTTTGCATGCAAGGAGGGCTCCGGCACGGGTAACATTCTGAAGGGCGCTCGTCTTTGGGAGAACGTCGACGACGGCCTGGACCTTTGGTGAGTTCTGACCTCTCCACAACCCCAAACTCGCCTAAACACCACTGACAAACACGAAACAGGGAGTTCAAGTCCCCCGTCACCATCATGGACACCCTCTCGTGGGGCAACGGCGTGAACCGCTGGGGCTTCACCGACTTCCAGGGCGACGGCAACGGCTTCAAGCTAGGCGGTGGCGACGCCGCCGAAATCGGCTCGGCCAATCACGTCATCTCCAACAGCATCGCCTTCAACAACGTGGCCAAGGGCTTCACCGACAACAAGCAGCCCGGCAACTTCCAGTTCACCCGCAACACGGCCTACAACAACGGCGCCGTCGGCTTCCAGACCGTCACGACCAAGTCGTCGCTCAAGAGCAACGTCGCCGCGCTCAACTCTGCCACCACGGCCAAGTCTGGGCAGACGTCGCTCGTCAGCGGCACCACGAGCAGCGGCAACTCGTGGGACGGCAGCGCCACCTGGTCTGCCTCAAGCTTCAAGAGCGTCGATGTCAGCTTGGTCAAGGGCGCGCGCCAGGCCAACGGCAAGATTGTGGCTAGCAACTTTTTGATTCCTACCTCTGGCGAGGCTATTGGCGCCACCACCACCTGGTCCTAGATCTTGGTTTATTTCTTGAAACATACTATTTGACACCGTAAATAATTCATCTGTACATATTTAGACTGCCATAGAGCGGAGTACATAAACCAACTAGTACATACTATGTTGCCTTGAGACACTCTTGCATTATTCCGTGAATGCCTTTGCCTAGTTGTTCATTGTGCCTTTCGGAAGCTTTGGACTTGTTGCTGTTTAGTCATAGAGACGAAGACAATGCAGCATGATCCTGGACAATCGAGTCGGCACTGGGCCCTCTGCGCTAGCAACGGCGACGTAGTGATCGTGGACGATCTGGGAGTCGGGACACCTCGTAGTCTTGCTCTCTAAGGTATGTATGCGCTTACCACTATCCTCTATCGCGCTGCATATCAAGTCACACAGTCAATAGGCATAAGAAACTCGAGGTGAAAATAAGGTTCCAGGCATTTGTAGTGCCGTCGAGACGTTGAAAAAAGCACAAGCGCAGCGGAACATTTCGACGATGGACTCAAACTCAAAATCAAGACCCGCGCTTTGTTGACAAGGGGAATCCATTGCTCATTTCCCACTACATTGAGGGTGGATGACAAGCCACACGGCTGGAAACCAGTGGTGTGGCTTGGCAGAACGTATGTGGCGCAGCATGCACGGAAGGCCCGAGAAAAAAGTTGTCGGCGCCCGGCCAAACCCGCACCTCCGAAGCGCAGAAAGCTTGGAATTTCTCGTCGGCAATTTCCCATGTCGTCGATGGATTTTTCTGTATAGGTTGCGAGCCGTCCTTACGCCCAGCGCCCCCCCCGTACCAGCCAAGCTGTACTGAACACCGCGCGACATCGCATCTCGGGTCCCTCTATACCGTGCGATCAGTCAACAAGCATCCATTCGTCTGTATCAACAATATCCCCTCTACCGCCCTTCGCCCAGAGGCTACTAATACAGCAAACATGGTGAGTCCACCTCGAGCTTTCGCCTCCTCCCCTCCGCGCGCGCCCCCCTTGCAACACGAATGCGCCGCCGGAGCTCATGAACCTCCTACCGTCCCGCGAACCTCAATTCAACTCGACTAACCCTCGTAAACCGTAGGCCTACCGCCTCATCACCCAGGTCGTCTTCGTCGGCACCCGTATCGTCGGCCGCTCCTTCGCCGCAGCCTACAAGCAAGCGCAGGCCTCCTCCGAGTACGCCCGCGCGCAAGCCAAGAACGGCAACGCACCCGCCGGCACAAAGGGCGGCGCCGGCTCCGGCGGCTCAGGCATGACGCTCGACGAGGCGTGCAAGATTCTCAACGTCGAGGCACCCGGCAAGAATGGCGCGGACGCCAACGTAGGAGAGGCCATGGAGCGCTTCAAGAAGCTGTTTGACGTCAACGATCCCAAGAAGGGCGGCAGTTTCTACCTGCAGAGCAAAGTGCTTCGGGCGAGGGAGAGGTTGGAGAAGGAGATTGGGCCGCTGGTGGAGAAGGAGGAGATTGAGGCTGAGGTGAAGGAGGGGTTTAAGCCCAAGATTTACAAGGACCGGTGAACTGCGACCGCGGGAGCAGCGGCAGCAGCAGAAAAACCGTTAGAAGGAGGACGCTGAGGCGACTACCGACGACGAAAAGGCTTTTTCTGCGACGAGCGATCTTGAGACCGGGCCAGACCGAACCGACTGTGTACGAATGGACCCGACGGAGGGATGGGAGGGGGTATGACCACTGAGAGTGCTCTGCCGAGAGCTACTCGAGTGTCAACACTGTATTGGAACAAACTTCACTCGACTCCGCATGGCATGGCGTTTTTAGGTGGAATTTTTTCTGTTTGTTTTTTTGGCGCACGCGCTCACGGCACCGCCAGCATTGGCATGGTTAGACGATAAAAAGGGGAAGCTTTGCGCGAAGAAAATGTGTTAATACTACTGTACTATAAGAGATGGGGGAGAGAGAAGAAGAAGGAGAGACTGGCGAATTTGGACCGATGACAAGAGGTCTTTGGAGAATGCAAACGCCGTGTTGCTACTCACTCACATACATTTGCGACTCCGGGATTTACGTGCTTCTGCAACACAGTGTTCATCATTGATATCACAACCATCCTAGTCTCCCTCTCCCAACTGACAGCAAATCTAGTGCTCTCATGCCTAGATCATCCATTCCAAGCAGCAACCAAACGACCACCTCACTCCTCCGATAACCGGCCTACCTTTTCGTCCGTCCAACAGCCGTACCCCGACCCCACCCGCCAACTTCAACCCTCAAAAAATCTAAACATCAACAAAAGTTGAACCGATCGTGATGATCAGTCCTCAGTCATTGCCCAGAGGCGGATTCGAACCGCCGTCAACACGGATCGCTGTATAGAAGAACCACAACGTATCATCCTAACCAACTAGACGATCTGGGCGAATTGAAACTTGCGAATATCTCCTTGGTGGGGGAGGAAGTTTGGTTGACAGATCCGCTCGGAAACGGGTCTATGGATCTCAGTTTGAGGTGGGAGACGAGATGCGTGAGGGCTTACGCGCGGTGGAGTAAGTGGGTGTCATTGGGGCTGCATGAAGGACTCGTGTAAGACCTGAGAGATGGGCGTCAGCAGGTGTTCTTCAGTGACTTGTTTTTGAAATGCCCATCGTTTTGCTGGACGGAATCTATCTGTGATGGAACTTCGAAGACTCCTATAGTGAAAAATCTGCGCTTGAGCCGAACTAAAGCTACAGAGTGATGACAACTCTAGATACAAAGTTAGAATGCGGAGTACATGCAATGGACGACACCATATTCTCATTCGATCCGCGGTAAAATGTCATCTTTTGTCGTCCGATAGGTTCCGTGCAACCTCCAAATCTAACTTGCTCGTTCACCTGCGAGGCATCTGACTGTTGACCATATTAAGGGCCTCAGACAGATCGTCCGTCCTAGTCCTCCCCATGTACTCTATCCATTCTCATTCTGTATCTGGACACCTCCGGCCCCAGCGCCGCGAGCGCGGGCAGCCTTCCGCCGTTCAACGACCAGCCACTGCGACGCTCCCACAACAGCCCGGAAGATATCCACACAAAGTTGAGCGCATCCCTTGAGAGCTCTCCACTGGAACCCACGCGCAGAAACGCCGCCCGTCTCGCCCACAGACTGAGAAGAACCATCTGCAGCGTCCCAGGCGCCGCACGTATCTTGCCCCGCGTACGTCGCCTCCGGCTGCTGAGGCCAGACTTCCCGACTTCGTACCGGGATGATGCGCGGCGTGGAGCTCTGGTCGGTCCCCTGCCCTTCTTCTTCGCTGGCGTTGTATTCGGTCTTTGTCGGTGCCGCTGGGTGTTTGTAGATGGCATAGGGGTAGGCCCAGAGGTGTGGGATTGCGACGGCTGCCATTTCGAAGCAGAGGAGCGTGTTGGGGATACCGACTGCCCATGATGAGCGCGAGATGTATGCTGTTGGTTTCAACGGGCCGCCGTCGCCTGTGAGGAACTCGAAGACGCCCTGTCGCTCTTGCGTCAGCATATGTTGATATTTTCTTCAGGCCCGAGGCCGTCGCCTTCAACCCAGGATATGAGGGCCATGTCTGCACTTACTGTCTGAAGGTAGAATAGAAATACCACCAGCTTGATGGCGAGAAACTTTAGCAGAGGTTGATGCTGGGACATCTCCTTTGAGGTTTGGTGATAGAACTGCAAGAGGCACATCATCGCCGTGACAAGGGAAAGGATCTCAATTACCATGACCTGATTGTTTGTCAGTCTCTTCAGTCTCTCCAGCACTCAAGAACTTCGTGGTCTTACGGTCATCACATACCCAAATTTTGGCATGGCTGGGATCTTTTGATTCCTTACAATACACGTCCGCCGCTTCCGTGATGCATTTTGTGAGAGCGCCAAAGGACTTGACGGTGCAGAACTGGAAGACGCCGAACCAAATGATCTAGAAAAGACTGGTCAGATGTAGGCTCTGCAACGAATACCCCTTTCTGTAATATGTATTCACTCACGTTGAACCATTTAAGCCCATCCTCGGTCTGTCCCTTCTTGTTTCTTCCCGCGTGTTTGACGAAAAACCGCGTTGGATTGAGCCACTTCTTCGGTTCAACCAAGTTGAAAACCCGGCGTAGCGTATTCAAATCGGGGTGCAGCAGCTGGCAAAGCAAGAGGAAGAACGACGCAATGACGATGGACTCCTAGAACTCGTAGACGCTTCCGATGTAGACCTGCTTCTTGTAGAAGACGATGCTCAGGGTGCAGGCGATGGAGTAGACGGGGACCATCAACAAGATTTGGATGATTCTGCACAGCAATGCCTTCTCGTCAGAATCCACGAACGCTACATGATGGGAAAGTGGTCAAAGAAAGGTCTTTGTGGAAACTCAGTGCTTCTGTTCTTTTGGTTTCGTGTAATTGCTTGCATGACTAAAGATGAGATACGCCGTGGCACAGCAAGCGACTATCGTTGCTCCTGCTGATAGAGATATCAAGAGGCCGTGGACTCGGATGCCGCCAGCGAGTTTCTGTTCGACGACTAGAAGATCGGCTTACTAGACGGGCTCTTTATAGGCGAGATGGTGTTTGAGAATATACTTGGAACATCCAGAGGGTGCTCTTTGTATTTCGCCATCGGATTTCCAGGCCAGGTGAAGAAAGCTAGTCTCGACTCGAACGCGTCCGCGATCCCGGCTCGTGGCTTCGGTTAGATCACAATAGGACTAGACTCCCGGCTCCGTAGATTTCTTTGCTCTCTGCACTCCTAGTTTCCCTTTCCAAGTAACTTTCTTCTCGTTCTTGGTTGTTTTGTTCTTTTGGATGGCTGTCAATGGAAGGGTACCGCAAGAAAGATTGTTGAAGATACAACCAGACTTGAAAAGGCAAGAGAATCGAGAGATGTAGAACAGATGCTCAAAGACAACAATGATGTAAGGCAACACAGACTGACGATAAGGATATTACTGCTCTAGAATTCTGGCTTTTTTATCAACTGGATGGGAACCTAGTTGACTACTTGCAAGAAGGAATTTCGCCCAAGCTTTCTGCTTGCTCTTAGTCCTATAGCCAATTATTGCCTTATCTACCCTAACGAGACAAAACCTGACGGATCTGTGGATCTCAGATCATAGTGACCAATAGACTTTTTCAAATGTCTGACTGGAGTAGATTGAATCGCCCCTTCCCCCGTTTTGCAGCCTTTGCTCAGCTGTACTATCCTATGACTTACTCGTGCAATTGCAACTTTACAGCAGACGCTGGCTTGGGACATTTCCCTAAGAGCATTAAGGTTTCGTTACAAAGTCCAGGCGCGAACGTTCAACGCGGTGACAAGGGTCAACCCCCCACTAGGCTGAGCCGTCATAGCCACACTTTACACGTCAACGGGCGATTCGGGAAGAGCCGTTCGTAAATCTAACGGCATAATCCAGTCTCGTCGTGGAGTAACCCGTTTGGGCAATGTCCCCTTGCCCACGATTATAGAGGACTTGATTCGTTCGCTTTTGCCCCGTACGTAGTAAACGCAACGGAACCCGAGTTACGAATACGAGGTACGAGCTACAGTTTGTTGGTTACAGGCTCAGAGTTTGGGGGTTGGCAGATCTGCCTTGTTGAGCCTTGGCGTGTTCGACTACCAGCTTCCTCTGGGTAGGCATTGGCTTCAACCTTACACGATGTGACGGTAGTTACCATACCCGTAGCTGATACACGGATTTCGGTCTCTAAAGATGATGTCCTAAGTAACGTTTACGTTACAGGTATCCGCGTAAACTGCAAATTATCATTGGATCTGCCCGACCTCGCCTGCGCTTGCAGTGGTTGATTTCTACTTCTCTATGTCCATCCTACCCCACGATCATTACACAGCCCCATAAGTTTCCGCCGTGGATATAGTCTGTAGTCTAAAACAAAGTCAAGACGGGGTTGAGAGACTTTATATACTCCGATGCCGTGCGGATCTTGTGTCACTGTTCTCCAAGCAAGTTAGAATGCGTGACTATCGTGAGCCTCGATGCTGACTAGTCAAGACTTTCGGCTCCCACCGCGTAAAAAAAAAGTAGTGAAACATTGGCTGCATTGCGGACTATGAACTCATTTGCTCCGTTTGTTAGGCGAGCCGCTTACTACAGTAGAACAGCGCCAAGGAAGAAAGAAAAAGGCCTGCGCAAGGAGCACTTGTCAGAGGCGATTGTCCGTGTGTTCATCTGATCGGTTGGTATCAGTTCGTCTGCATTCCGTCCCGATGTCATGACAGTCAGACAGACGGCAGGCCATGGTGCGGACGCGCCTTTTCGCCTTTCGGCTTTGTAAATGGCTTCCGAGTTGTAGTTCACGCTGTAGTGAATGAGAAGGAGGTTGTTTGTAGTTTTTCGCATAATGTGAGATGGGAATAGCCTTGGATAGGGTTGAAGATCTCACGAGGAGCCATCCGATGAGACCCATCCAACGACTTGGTATGGAATTCAGAGTCGAGATAATTTCCGTCAATCTCAGTTAGCCATTGACGGATTCCATGAAGACGCTCTTGAGAAGGCATTTCGAGCGATCGGGCGTTCTTTACATAAGGAGGCGGTTTCTTGAGAGTTGTAAACGGAAGGTTCTTGACGAAACAGCTCTATCTACATCAGACTTCGCCCTATCGACATTCACAACAACAAACTCACTTCCGAACCCGGTCGTGATGGCTTCATCCTCACCAGTAGCATCCGCCTTCTCCTGGCTGGGCAATGAGAACAATACAAACTCGACAATCCAGCCGTACGGTTACATCGCCACCGCTGTCTTGGTCATCATCTTCTCTCTTTTACTCAAAGTCTCCAAACACGATGACCTCCCCCTCTTCCAACCAACACCCAAATGGTTCCGCCCAACGTTCTTAGCTCAGATGGAATTCTTCAAAACTGGAAAGGATCTCATTGCGAAAGGCAGAGCCACCTTGCCCGACAAACCCTACAAGGTCCTTTCAGAAAGTGGAGAAATTCTTGTTCTACCCCCTCGTTTCGCCAACGTCATATACAATGAGGAGGGATTGGACTTTGGGGCTGTGATTATGCGGGTGAGTTGACAAGGCCGTGGGGACTACGTAGCGTGGTCCCATCGCACTTTAAGCTGGAGGCCTCTCCGTGTACTGATCTCCTTTGCCAATTTTTAGGACCTCCATGGCAAGATCCCAGGCTTCCAGCCTTTTGGCTTTGTGGATGACGACGAAAATATTATCCAAGTAGTTGCTCGTAAGCAATTGACAAAGTCACTCAGTGAGCCTAAGACTATTTCGCATTGGAAGTACGCCTCAGCGGCTAACTTCGAATTTCCCCCCTTCAGATACCATCACCGAACCACTCTCTCTCGAAACCGCATTCGCAGCAAATCTTATCTTCGGCGAATCTCAAGGTAAACAACCCCCGCCATCCTCCTCCCATCTCCTCGTTATGTCTTCCTAAAGCCCAAACTAATACCACCACCAACCCCACAGAATGGCACCAACTCCCCCTCAAAAGACACAATCCTCGACCTCATAGCCCGCCTCTCCTCCCGCGTCTTCTTCGGCCCAGACCTCTGCCGCAACGAAGACTGGCTCCACATCACAAAAGACTACACCGTCCTCTCCTCCACCGCAGCCGTCAAACTCCGCGCCGTGCCCCTTCGCCTACGTCCCCTGTTACACTGGTTCTCCGCAAACTGCAGACGCGCGCGCGAGTCCCTCGCCGAGGCGCAGAAGCTTATCACACCCGTCATTGACAAGCGGCGCGCGGAGAAACGGGCCGCCGCTGCTGCTGCTGCTACTGCTGCTGTGAGCCAAGACTCTGTGGCGCCGCTGTCGAATGATGCTATTGAGTGGGCAGAGGATGAAGCGCAGGGAGGGGCGTATGATGCTGCTATTTTCCAGCTCACGCTTTCGTTTGTGGCTATTCATACCACGACGAATCTTCTCGCGCAGACGCTCATCTACTTGGCCAAGGAGTCGGAGCTCATCGGACCCCTGAGAGCTGAGATCGTGGAGGTCCTGAAGGCCGAGGGATGGAGAAAGAGCGCATTGTGCAACATGAAGCTTCTAGACAGCGCCATCAAGGAGACGCAATGAATGAAGCCCGTCTCCATGCGTAAGTCCAGCCCCCCCCCCCTTCCCCCATTCCACACAATAACCCAAAGCTTCAACCTAACAAGAGCGTCTCTCCACCACATAGTCATCATGCGCCGCCTCGCCACCAAAGACGTCACCCTCCCAGACCACAACATCACAATCCGCCGCGGCCAAACCGTCTCCGTCGACAGCTACAGGCTCCATCGACCCGAACGTCTACCAACACCCCGAGACCTACGACTTTCACCGCTTCCGCCGCATGCGCGAGCAGCCCGGCGGCGCCAACAAAGCACAGCTCGTGACGACGAGCCCCGAGCACCTGGGTTTCGGCCATGGACAGCACGCGTGCCCCGGCCGGTTCTTCGCTTCGAATGAGGTGAATGCCGCGCTGTGTCACTTGCTGTTGAAGTATGATTGGAAGCTGGCGCCGGCGTCGCCTTCCGGATCCTGTTATTTTGGGCGCGTCTATGAATGTTAACCCGAAGGCTGTGGCTATGGTCAAGAGGAGGGTGGAGGAGTTTGATATTGATGATCTTGGGTTTGGGGACTTGGATTCTTGAGTTTTTACGTGTTGGCTGGTTTGTTTGGTGAAGAGTGTGGTTCTTTGAGCACTCGAGCATTGCTACTTTACATTTTCCTTTGTCTTTTGGAACCAATTGCTGCATTATCTAGGGAAATAAGATTCATCCACGCAAAAACAAATAAGCTAGACTTACATTTTGACCTATCTGACCCCTGTATATGAACTTAGATCTAGTGGTAATCACGATGACTGGAACCTCAGTCAGAGAGCTTGAAAAACGCCCTGTAATGCGTTGTATAACTCCATCTATCCGTCGGGGTCATTACGTCTAAATCACGGTTCGATTCTCAAGAATCTGATAGAGAAGTTGTTGGATCTCTGAGCAGTCGGCAGAAAGGGTGGATCTGGAAGGCGGTATGGGCACTTACAAACGGCCCTCTCACTTACATACCACTTCTGAGGAATCGTGGGCTCTGCCCACAACCTCCTCCTTCCACCGCCATACGCAGCAACAATAGACCATTATTGACACTTCGTTCCAACCATACGGTTGCCCTGCTGGCGTGTATACCAACAGAAGTGGCGAGAACGGGCTCTCGAATTTTATCAATGAACTTGCCCCGTTTCTAGACCCAGGACGCTCAGTACCAATAAGACCCAAAAGAACGATCTGACGTTCATTTAGTTGATGGAGAGTCACTATTCTATGACTTGAACCCTCAATACAGATTGTCACAGAAGAGCTTCATCAGTTGCCGAGCCGGTGTCTTCATTCTCGCAACTGTCGTCGTGTATACGGCACCAAGAAACACCGCCTGAGGTAACGGCATGGAAAGCTTCACGGCAACTTGTCACGGCCTGAACCTACGCTCTTCGATGTGGTCCATACCCCAGGTATCTTGCACTCCTTCAACAAGAAACATATATTCATCCCCTGAAGAGGCCCCATGGGGCAGAGAACTTCAAGGAGTCGCAGCGAGATTTGCGGAACCCCATGGTAGAGGTAAGATGGAAAGTAGGGGGGAAACGTCCGATTTAGGATATCATTTCCATGTAGCTATGCGTCCTCAACAAAAGCGGTTGGCTGCCTGCCTCATGACACCGCCGTTAAGCCCCTCTCGCAACCGCCTCCCGGAGGCCTTTATAAAGTGCCTTCAGGAGGGCATTACACATTCCGCAAAGCAGGAATGGCCCCCCTCTTTCGCCATGTACAGACGAACCAGTGCGGCGCTGCCGTTTCTTGGTGGGAGTAACACTCACCATGAGCCATGATGAGAAGAAACTTCATGTCCATGGGCCTACACACCAGCAACGAACGAACTGCCGTCTGGACCATGAATCTCTTATCAAGTATTCTCGTCCGAATGCTCTCAAGAAAAGCTTTTAGGACGAGAGACGGCGGAAGCTATTTGGGGGGCTTGATGCTAACTAGATATAGAAAAAAACGTCAACTCTGAGTATTCTCCGCGGAAGGTGGACTTTCGCAAGAAGTTCCATTCGCCAAAGCTGGCTACAAGGACAGAACCCACAACTTGATGTGCTCGAAAAGATAATTATAGCCTTTCTGTTGGCGATTAGATGCTACTTATACATCCATGGGCGGAGGGTCGAGAGAACATCAATTCCAACAACCTGTGTATGGGAGATTCATCTTACAGAGGGGGGAGCGACGGGAAGTACACGCCCACAACGGTGGAGTGCAGCCCGTATTTGCTCAACCAAGAAGCGCAATTGTTTTTTTAAAGACCTGCGCGCAGGATAGCGACACCGCTAGGCGAGATGGAGGGACAATATAGCCAACCATACAGAGTGCGCACTCTGCTCGGGGTATCCCTTCGGCTGACTTGCTCTCAAAGCCTTCATGCTTGAAACTGGATGCATTGATCAAAAGGGCACATCCAGAATACCTCACTTTATCCAAAAGACAAGAGCAGTTTGCAAGTTGCAGTCAGGGCCCCTTATTAATTCTTTTCTCGTCTTCAATATCACGGCGATGACTATCGACGAGCCAGACTCATACATATCTATAATGGCACACTTAGACGTGCTCGGGGTGAATTGTGTAGTCACGCCGAGAAGAGCATGTAGGAAATGAGTATCTGTGACAGACAGACAGGCAAGCAAGTAGTCTGATCGCTCCGATTGAGCCAGGCGGCAACTACTGAAGCGCAGCCAGAACAGACATAGCATATGCTGTTTGAAGTCACATATCTTCTCATCATCATACATTGCGTGCTTGCCCACGTTCACATTGTCAACCGAGGTTCAACGGCCTCTTCAACGGCCCGAAAGTGCGCTCGTCGCAATAGAAATAGGCTTATGAGTGTTTCGCCCACCAATGTGCTCCCCCCTCCCTGCGAAGCCATTACCGGATTCAGCAAATCACTTGCGACTTTTGGGGAAATACGTGTGTGTGGCTGACCAACTGACACTTGAGAGTCAATCGACGTTCACCTATATCAGACCAACAAGATCAACTCGTCCAACGATCGAGCAACCCACGCTTAGACTGTAAAGTCTGTGTGGTCAATGTGGGAGCCAAAGGGATGGTATGCCCATGGGAGCAAACCATGGCACTGCACGTCGTGTGTTTGGACGAGACGGAAATGGTCGCTTCCAGATCACGAGATTATACTTTTTTGGGCCGATTACGACAATGTTTTGGGTGTAGGGGTCGTCGACGTAGATCGCCCCCGCATGTTGCCTCTTTCGGCTGACCGAGTCGGCTCCGACCGAGCTGCCACTGGCGAGCGAATTGACGTCGTTCGTTCGGGGGTGTGGGGAAGCCTGGGAGGAGAAGAACGAAGAAAGCGAAGAAGAAAGGCGAGGTAGGCCATGTGCTTGCGTGAGATGTGCGTGGTGCGTCACGCGAAGGTCGTCGGCCGGGCTCTAGCTGACAGGAGACGGACGGACTTTTTATCAATGTGTAATTAGCGGGTCTTGGCTAGTCTTCACGACTTGAGGTGTCTGGGGTTGAGTTG
Source organism: Colletotrichum salicis (assembly GCA_001563125.1). Classification (NCBI taxonomy): domain Eukaryota; kingdom Fungi; phylum Ascomycota; class Sordariomycetes; order Glomerellales; family Glomerellaceae; genus Colletotrichum; species Colletotrichum salicis. The sequence goes on from JFFI01001615.1 coordinate 34,775, forward strand.
TGCATTTCTCATCAGCCTTGAAAAGTCGGAGGCCAGGGTAGCGATAGTGACAATGCAGTAACGCCTCCTGTGTCTCTCTTTTTGAGTCTCTTCTGGCAGTGCGAAAGAGGATACCAAGAAATTAAGGTATAGAGACACATGATACGGAGTACATCGAGTACCTTCGCCGAGTCTTCGGCCGATTGCCGCCGAGACTCGAGCGGCAGCTGCACCGTGCCACCGTCAGGTAGGACGGGGGACGTCCACCATGTGTGTGACTTGTGGCGGGAGGGCGCGCGGAAGAGGCGTGGCGGCGAGACACTAATTTAGCAAAGGAAAGTCTCCGACAGGGTGAGCCGCGAGGGTGCATTTGTCGTGGAACAGTGACTTACTTGCTGGGCTTGAATTACTCGCAACAATTCTTGCTCGCGCCTCAATGGCCTGTGGTAGAACACATCCGACCGGTCATTAGTGTGTCCTTTGGGCCCTCGACTTTTTTTGCTTTTTGGTTGCAGTTGTTGGAGTCTGCAAGTGACTCATTGTGAGGACGGGCTTGGCGAAGCGGAATTGTCCAGGGTTGCGCCGATTGCTTGATCAGCCGGAGGATGAAACGAGTGGGAGAAGTCCGTAGGAGGCCCGTAGGAGACAACCAGCCGGAGGAGAAAACAGGGCCGTAAGATTAAAATCTCGTCAATGATCAGCGTCAACATTGATGGAGACCCGGAGCTGGTTCGACGTCCAAGAAGACCTCCGTTGCGGCGGACGAAGGCGGCGGTGGAATGCTGGGACCAGGGGGGGAGGCCGCGGGGCCCGGTCCACATTGATATGACGACTTTTTTTCTTGTCTCCAGGATTCGAGCTGCAGTGCCCAAAACTTCAGCTTTGGTTGTTGCGATCGGAGGGCAAGACTAATCGACTGGAAACGCTTAGGTAAGGGGTCAGCAAGAATCCACAATGGGAGCGCAGATGCCAGTCGTAATCCGCAAGCAATTTGGCACATGGAGTGATGGAGTCCCTGCCCGGCTGTAAGACAGTGGGTGGGCGGGATATCCGTACGAATACCGGCGTATAGTACGGAGTAGGGGAGGGTCCTTGATCCTTTGTCGCAAAAGTTCTGTTAGATCTGCGGGCCAGATGCGAGATGGAGATAAATAATGGTTCAGATATGCTTGTTTGACTGGCGGGAGGCTAGCGGAAGACTGGCGGAAGCATGGCGGCAAGTCCGTGGTGGAAAACCCGGTGAAAAAGACCGGACTGGAAGCTTTTGGATAGGTTGCAGATGTCTGGTAAGATCTGAAGACGAGAAAACAAGTGGACGGTGATTGAAATCAAAGCATATGAATAATAGCTGGCCGCGATTGAGATGTGTTGGGATGGTCGTGGTTGGCAATTGCAACTTCCATTGCAGGAGACGGTCGGTTCCTGGCATGCCTGGTTGGAGACGAGAGGTGCATATTCGGAAAGAGAGACCCTCCAAACCTGGATTGCTCTTACCCTCTGGGTACAGTGATTGGCTCACCTTTGGAGGAAGGAGAGCTGATTAATCAGAGCTAGTCCAAAACAAGACATTGCAGCCTTTCTTGCCCTTTTTCTCCACCTTTTGCCGGATGACTCGAAACCGATTACCAGGCCCCACTCTCCTGACAAGAGCGGATTTCAGACGTTTTGACTGGCCAATGAGGTGTCTCTAGCCAGATGGGCAAGCACCAACCAGACTATGAGAATCCAATGTGGAAGGAACGTGAAAAAAAAAGAGAAGGAACATAAAGTCCAAGGAAAGAATCCCGGAATCAGGGAAAGCGGGGGCCCACCTCACCCCTTGTCCTGGTATTGCCGCCTTTTTACGCCGGCCGCAGACAACGCAACGTGCAGCGGGCAGGCGCGAAGTTGCTGCCGGTGCTTGCTGCTCTGCTGCTATCTTCAAGTGGGGCCGCCTTCCCTCGATGTGGTGTCTCCGTTTTCTGCCGTGTCCATTGCGGCATTGCATTGCCAATCGCAACCTGCAACATTTTTTTTTTGTGTTGTTTGCTTCCCCTTGTTTCTTTGGTGTCGTTGGCGTGCCGCGTGCTGCGCATTTCGCTCTCGGAGTTTAGTAGCGCCAAATTTGTGCGACGTGTCTGACCTCTATCATCGACGACCATCGGGCTGGACACCTGCGTTTCAACACTGCTGGTATCCACTTTGATCCCTTTTTTTTTTTTTTTTTTGGTTTTTTTTTTTTTACGGAGTATCTCATTCATTTTCTTTTCTTACTGCATCAAGGGTCAGCACACATGCATCCGAGCCCCATGGAGATGATAGATCTGCTTAGACACCTCCATGACGGGCAGGTACTTGGTCTTCAGATTGGATTTGTTTAGTAAGGATACAGATAGAGATGTTTGCAAGTCCACATCAATGTGGTCAACAGCTCTCAACGAATTGGATGCCGCTAACGTCTGTGTTGCTCAGTTTTGCTGTTGCTGGTAATCACCCCTCCACCCCATACTAAAGTAGTCTGATCACAGAGGACCAAAGAGGGTGTTTTGAGTCCTTCGCCGGGTAGATAGATCTCAAAGCTGCATTGCACACTGTCACACACACTCCTACGCCATAAGGTAAGTATGTACCGACGAAAAGCGTCCTTTTTTCCGATGACGTGTGCAGAGGCACACGGACACTCATCATGCCATCTCATCCCACCGCTGACCGCCTCTTCTTCGTCCAAGATCGGGGACACCTGTCTACTGTACGGATACCTACCAATACTCTGTAGGTATGTATGCCTTACGCCTTGAGGTAAACCCCGCGGCTGGTGAAAAAGCTTACGATAGTAGAAGCCGGTGCAACCATTGCCGTCTCTGACTCTTCCCCGATCGCAAGGAATCAAGGAACCCAACGTTTGGTCTGTGACCTGGGAGGTATCATGGTGGCTCAAGATGGCTCATCATGTATCCGTCAAGACTAAGGAATACCTTACCTCAGTCCTGTGCAGCACGCCAAGGGACAGGATGATCCACACAGCCGTACCCCCACCTCGTCGCCGTCCTCCACCCTGCACCCCGGTAGGTACTTCGTACGCCTGTGGTGTCTGGATCTCCCCGACAATTTAACAGCTGCGGGTCCTCCCATCCGCCTCCACCGCGCTGCATCGTCCGTACCTACGCAGCGCTGTTAGTCGCATCTGCACGCCTTTTTTTCCTGGAGCCAAGCACGCACTTTCCAACAAAGTCCCAGACTCTCACTCGTGCCGGTACTTTCCCTACCTACCACTTACTTGCTTATTGCCTGGTAGGTAGACGTGAATGCGGTATACGGTACCTACATATCCCACTAGATGCCGCCCAAAACATCACCAATTCCCATGTACTCGCCCAGCAATTGCTCGCCTGTTTCCTAACAGTAGCCTGCCGGTAAGTACCTGGGACTACACAGTAGGTAAAAGGCAAGGTAGTATCCCCCAGTCAGGTTGCCTCGCCTTCGCCCTACGTGCAACAAGACCTCCCTCCTCAATGCCCAACATCGTGCTGCACCTCCACCAACGGGCATACAGTAGCCTAGGTATCTGGGCTACCTACCAGCCGGGCTTAAGACTTCCTAGATCCGGGAACCGACTCTTGTTGAAATTGTCACTCATCTTGACGCACCCTTGATTGGTAATGTTTTCTGTTTGGCTCCCGAAGTCGATCCGATAGACTGCCTGGGCGCCCTTAGTATCCTGGCACTCCTAGGTAGAGACCCTCTTTATTTATTTTTTCCTCCCATGCTACGGATACCCAGCGGTTGCTTGCTAGCTGTTCCATTTTCTCTCTTGACGGAAGCACCTTTAATTTTTCCTCAACTCCCATTTCTCATCCATCAACTCGCTCTCGGGTCGACGGTCACTGGGATTTGTGTATTCCTCCTTTCCTCCGCCGAATGACCGCATCTTGGTCCGAAGCGCATCTCTACGGTTAGAACTCTGACACGTACACACACTCTCTGTCACTCGGTTTCTCTCTCTACCGGCTCTTAGCCTCCCCCCTCCAGTCCTTTGATCTCTCTATTCAACCCCTTTAACACGGCACATTGCCGCCTGACTCTTTCGCCTACACTCCCTTCTTGTTACCATCCATCCCCACGGTACTTCTCCCCGTACCTCCACTCCAACGCTTTTCCTCTTCCCGGCACGGGCCAACCACCGCCACTTTCCGGTCGTCTGGGATCATCGTCACTTCTTTAATACCAGCTCGACCTCTCACTCACCCTGCCGTTTCGTGAGACCGAGCCTTGATTTTCAACCTTAAGTCGGCCGTACACACGAGACCTGCGCCGCAGTGGACAACAACTCTTCGCGAATCACTCACCAGCCCGACGGTCCAATGGCGGACCAGGACTTTGAAAAGACGGAACAGGCCGTCGCAGGAGGCAACCCCGCCGTCAACGAGAAGAACAACACGGCCGACTCAAGTACGGCCGCGCGATCCTCGACCTCGACCGCCGCCGATTCTGAACAGCAACGCGAGGAAGCTCGCCGCACCAATCCCGATGGCTTCTCCGCGATCCACGCCGGTATCTCGGTTCACCAGGCCGAGGCCGAGTTTGCGGAACTGCAGCGCGAGCTGTCTGGTCACTCGCGCGCAAGCAGAGTGAACAGTCGCAACAGCCGTAGAAAGTCTGAAGATGTCGAAAAGGCCGTCGCAAACGTCAACTCGGCCACGCCTTCCTCCGAGACGGATGGCGAGCAGTTTGACTTGGAAGCTGTCCTGCGCGGTGGCGTCGAGGCCGAGCGCGAGGCCGGCATCAGACCGAAGCACATCGGCGCCTACTGGGACGGACTCACGGTCAAGGGTATGGGCGGCACCACCAACTACGTCCAGACTTTCCCCGATGCTTTCGTCAGCTTCGTCGACTACGTCACTCCCGTCATGAACTTGCTGGGCTTGAACAAGAAGGGCGTCGAAGCTACTCTGCTGGACAACTTCAAGGGCGTCTGCAAGCCGGGCGAGATGGTCTTGGTTTTGGGCAAGCCTGGCTCTGGCTGCACCACATTCCTCAAGACCATTGCCAACTGGCGCGCCGGCTATACTGGTGTCACTGGCGATGTGCTGTACGGAAAGTTCACGGCCGACGAGTTCAAGCAGTACCGAGGTGAAGCCGTCTACAACCAGGAGGACGACATCCACCACTCGACCCTCACCGTCGAGCAGACGCTGGGTTTCGCTCTCGATACAAAGGTCCCTGCCAAGCGCCCCGCCGGCATGTCCAAGAACGAGTTCAAGGAGCAGGTCATCTCTACCCTCCTCAAGATGTTCAACATTGAGCACACCCGCCACACTGTCGTCGGTGACGCTTTCGTGCGCGGTGTCTCTGGAGGAGAGAGAAAGCGTGTGTCGATCGCAGAAATGATGATCACCAACGCGTGTGTCCTCTCTTGGGATAACAGCACCCGTGGTCTGGACGCCAGTACGGCGCTCGACTTTGTAAAGTCCCTCCGTGTCCAGACGAACCTGTACCAGACCACCACATTTGTGTCTCTGTACCAGGCTTCCGAGAACATCTACAACCTCTTCGACAAGGTCCTGGTTATTGACGCCGGAAAGCAAGTCTACCTCGGCCCCGCCTCCGAGGCTCGCGCCTACTTTGAGGGTCTCGGTTTCGCGCCCCGCCCTAGACAGACCACCCCCGACTACGTTACCGGATGCACCGACGACTTCGAGCGCGAGTACGCCCCCGGTCGCTCACCCGAGAACGCGCCCCACAGCCCCGAGACCCTCGCCGAGGCCTTCAAGACGTCCAAGTTCCAGAAGCAGATCGACAGCGAGATGGAGGAGTACAAGGCGAGACTGGCCCAGGAGACGGAGAAGCATACCGACTTCCAGGTCGCCGTCAAGGAGGCCAAGCGCGGCTCCTCCAAGCGCTCCGTCTACGCCGTCGGTTTCCACCTTCAGGTCTACGCGCTCATGAAGCGCCAGTTCGTCCTGAAGCTCCAAGATCGTCTGTCTCTGTTCCTCTCCTGGTTCCGCTCCATCGTCATCGCCATCGTCCTCGGTACCCTCTTCTTCCGCCTCGGTTCAACCTCCGCCAGCGCCTTCAGCAAGGGTGGCCTCATGTTCATCTCGCTCCTGTTCAACGCCTTTGAAGCCTTCTCTGAGCTGGCGGGTATCATGACCGGGCGCGCGATTGTCAACAAGCACAAGGCTTACGCTTTCCATCGTCCGTCAGCATTGTGGATCGCCCAGATTATTGTTGATCAGGCCTTTGCAGCAAGTCGAATCATGGTCTTTTCGATTATTGTCTACTTCATGTCTGGGCTTGTCCGCGAGGCTGGGGCGTTCTTCACCTTCTACCTCATGATTCTCTCTGGAAACATCGCCATGACGCTCTTCTTCCGATGCATCGGCTCCATCAGTCCTGACTTTGATTACGCCATCAAGTTCGCCGTCGTCATCATCACCTTCTTCGTCACCACCTCTGGCTATCTCATTCAGTACCAGTCCGAGAAGGTCTGGATCCGCTGGATCTACTGGATCAACGCGTTGGGTCTTGCTTTCAGCGCCATGATGGAGAATGAGTTTAGCCGTCTGAAACTCACCTGCTCAAGCGAGTCACTCATCCCCTCGGGCCCTGGCTATGGCGACATTAACCATCAGGTGTGTACGCTTGCTGGATCGACCGCAGGAACCACGCTCGTCGATGGCTCAGCGTACATTGCTGCTGGATACAACTACATCAAGGGCGATCTGTGGCGTAATTGGGGCATCATCCTGGTTCTCATCGTCTTCTTCCTCCTCATGAACGTCACTCTCGGCGAACTCATCAACTTTGGAAATGATGGCAGCTCGGCCAAGGTCTACCAGAAGCCCAACGCCGAGCGTAAGAAGCTCAACGATGCACTAATGGAGAAGAAGGCAGCCAAGCGCCGCGGCGACAAGCAGGAAGGCTCCGACTTGACCATCAACTCGGAAGCCGTCTTGACCTGGGAGGACCTCAACTACGATGTTCCCGTCGCCGGTGGAACCCGTCGCCTACTCAACAACGTTTACGGATACGTCAAGCCTGGCCAACTGACAGCTTTGATGGGTGCTTCCGGTGCCGGCAAGACCACTCTCCTCGATGTGCTCGCGTCTCGCAAGAACATTGGTGTCATCCACGGTGACGTCCTCGTCGACGGCATCAAGCCTGGAAAGCAGTTCCAGCGCAGTACCTCGTACGCCGAGCAGCTCGATCTCCACGACCCGACCCAGACCGTCCGCGAAGCCCTCCGCTTCTCCGCCCTTCTTCGCCAGCCTTACGAGACCCCTATCCCTGAACGCTATGAATACGTCGAGGAAATTATCGCCCTGCTGGAGATGGAGCACATTGCCGATTGCATCATTGGTTCCCCCGAGTTCGGCCTGACTGTCGAGCAGCGCAAGCGTGTCACTATCGGTGTTGAGTTGGCCGCCAAGCCCGAGCTCCTCCTCTTCCTCGACGAACCCACTTCCGGTCTCGACAGCCAGAGCGCCTTCAACATTGTCCGTTTCCTCAAGAAGCTGGCCGCCGCCGGGCAGGCCATTCTCTGCACCATCCACCAGCCCAACGCCGCCCTGTTTGAGAACTTTGACCGTCTTCTGCTCCTCCAAAGAGGCGGCCGCACCGTGTACTTTGGAGACATCGGCCAGGACGCCGTCGTCCTGCGAGACTACCTCAAGCGCCACGGCGCCATCGCCAAACCCACCGACAACGTCGCCGAGTACATGCTCGAGGCCATCGGAGCCGGGTCCGCACCCCGCGTCGGAAACAAGGACTGGGCCGACATCTGGGACGACAGCGCCGAGCTCGCCAACGTCAAGGACACCATCGGCCAGCTCAAGGAGCAGCGCATGGCCGCCGGCCGGACCGTCAACCACGACCTGGAGAAGGAGTACGCCAGCCCTCAGCTGCACCAGCTCAAGGTCGTCGTGAGACGCATGAACCTCAGCTTCTGGCGCAGCCCCAACTACCTCTTCACCCGCCTCTTCAATCACGTTGTCGTCGCCCTCATCACCGGTCTGACCTACCTCCAACTCGACTCCAGCCGCAGCTCGCTGCAGTACAAGGTGTTCGTCATGTTCCAGGTCACCGTCCTCCCCGCCCTCATCATCAGCCAGGTCGAGGTCATGTTTCACATCAAGCGCGCCCTCTTCTTCCGCGAGAGCTCCTCGAAGATGTACAACCCCCTCACCTTCGCCGCCGCAATCACCATCGCCGAGCTGCCCTACTCCATCATGTGCTCCGTCGCCTTCTTCCTCCCGCTCTACTACATGCCGGGCTTCCAATTTGACTCCTCGCGCGCCGGCTACCAATTCTTCATGATCCTCATCACCGAGCTCTTCTCCGTCTCCCTCGGCCAGGCCCTCGCCTCCCTGACACCCAGCCCCTTCATCTCCTCGCAGTTCGACCCCTTCATCATGATCACTTTCGCCCTCTTCTGCGGTGTCACCATCCCCGCCCCGCAGATGCCCGGCTTCTGGCGCGCCTGGCTCTACCAGCTCGACCCCTTCACGCGCCTCATTGGCGGCATGGTCGTCACCGCGCTGCACGATCTCAAGGTCGCCTGCTCCTCTGTCGAGTTCAACCCGTTTACTGCGCCGCCCGGCCAGACGTGCGGTGAGTACATGCAGCCGTTTTTCGATAACGGCGGCCCCGGGTACCTGGCCAACAACGACACGTCGAGCTGCGAGTACTGCGCGTACAAGGTCGGCGACGAGTTTTACACGCCGCTGGGGCTCAACTTTGATAACCGCTGGAGAGACCTCGGTATTTTCTTGGCCTTTGTTGGCAGCAACTTGATTGTCCTCGTCTTGGCGGTAAGCATTCTATTCTCCCCCCTTGGTCTCCTGACGTGCATGTTTTCTGAGCAAGTGACTAACGTCTACAACAGAGCAAGTTCCTCAACTTCAACCGCAGATAATCGTTTCTCCCCAGCCCGCTTCGCAACAGCGCGTTTGCATTCTGCTTGTTTTTCCTACTGTCAGTTGATTTTACAGCATCAGCATCGTTGTCTCCCAGCAGTTCGTTTCTGGCCGCTATTTCGAGGCCAAGAACTCGGTCTGAAAATGGAGTCTTGAGGGATAT
>JFFI01001617.1:0-14396 GCA_001563125.1 Colletotrichum salicis
TCTTTTAATTAAGTCTATGAGAGTGAAGGACAAACCCCCGGGGAGGCATCAGATCCCAACCAAGAATCGAAACACCCACTCCGCAGCAAACCCCGCGTCGTCCTCCCTCCTCGTCGCATCGAACGCCCGCTGCAGAAACTCTGGAGAGAAGCCCTTGGCGGGCGTGTAAAAGTGCTTAATGGTTTCTTCCATGATGACCTGGTCGCACTCGAAATGGGGCTGGATCGTGAGGACGCGGGAGGGCTCGTAGAGGCCCTGGACTCTGCAGTGCGCGCTGCCGCCGATGTTTTGCCAGGTTCCTGGGAGAGGGGGGTTCGGTGGCGGGGCGAGGGCTACGTGGTCGCCGTGGCACATTTGGAGACGTAGGCCGTGAGACGGTGATGAAGGGGAGTCTGAGGCCTGGTTTGAGTCTGTCGTTGTGGGCGCGAGGGCGGCTAGGCAGGGAAAGTCCTCGACGAGCTTCGGATTCAGCGAGATTGTCTGGACGCCAAACTCGTAGCCGTTGGGGTCCTTTTCCACCACGGCGCCATGGGGCTCGAGGAGGACTTTGCCGATGAGCTGGTGGCCGAAGCAGGTGCCAAAGATGCGGACGGTGGGATGGTGCTCGTAGACGCGGCGGATGAAGTCGCCGAGGGCGAGGACCCAGGGGTCCGTGTCGTAGGCGGCGGCGATGGAGCCCGTGATAAGGATGGCGTCGACGTCTGCCGGGTTGGGGTAGTGGCCTGCGACGACGTCCCAGGTCGTGAACGTGGCGAGGTGGGAGGCTGCGATGCGGGATGCGGCGGCGGTGAGGCGTTTGATGTATTGGGCGCTGTAGTATTGCCCGTAGAGGGTTTGGACGGCTGTGACCATTACATCTGTGTCTAGGATGGCGATGTGTTTGACCTTTTCTACGCTTGGGGTTATCGTTCCTTCTGGCTCACCGGCGATTGCGCCTCCGGATCCTGGTTTGGGTGTAAATCTACGAGCTATGTGTTGTTAGGGATGTAGATGTAGGGCTGACCTTGTAAGTCTTCTTCTCTCATCTCGAATGATGTTCGTTCTGTGTTACTTGAACTTGATCTGCAACGGCACGAGTGACTTTGGTCGAATACAATCGGGTTTGCGAACAAAAGGTCGACTGTGAGTTGTTAGTTGATGTGAAAGAAGTCGTGAAGTCTCGGCAGCTGCTCCGAGTCAGATCTTCGGAGGAGATTTGTCACGGGATCCACGTTTCGGACGCCAGCGCCGGCGTCGGCATCGGTGCCGAAATCGTACTGCGGCCCACCGGCGATCAACTTCATATCACTTCTCATTCACAACGTAAAGTACGAAAGAATAATTGCCATGTTTGGATGGTATCTATGAGTGGCGAAGACCCTGAGACTGTATCATCATTGCTCAATGTGACGATCAGCTACCGCCTTGCATCGTCCACTTGTTGGATCGAAGATAAGCAAGGGCTGTTTCAATACTTGTATCCCGACTTCTTCAGAATCTTCTCCAACAAGATGTGGTTCTTTAGAGCCGTCTCGAAATCCGCATACCGCGAAGTATCGCCTTTGGCAAAGGCGTCAAAGGCGAGAGCCGTGTTCAGTCCCGTGGCCGAAACCTCGACTCCCGCGGGAAGCTTGCCGCTCTCGAGAGTAACCTTTTGCTCTTCCCCTTCGAGCAGTTTGTACTTGAGGCTCTTGCTAGGGTTGTGAATCTGCCACTGGCCTCCGTCCCAGACTGCCTCGATCTCGCCCTTGGTGCCGCTGATGATCCAGCGAGCGCCGACCTCACTAGCCACAACTGGGGTTGTCCGGAAGGTAAGCGAGGCCGGTGCCCCGTTTTGCAGAATGCCTTGGACCAAGATGTGGTCGGGGGAGGACTTTGGATACGCGGCGTCGATCAAGCTGCTTCTGTCGGCTTTGTAGAGTTGCACGGTGTCGACGTCGCTCTTGAGGACGGAGGACAGGCTGCTGAGGTCGAAGTCGCCGACAACATTTGTGAATGAGTCCAAGACTGTGTTCCAGGAAAGATTAGTCCTCAACGTCAAAATTTCGCCAAAAAAGTTCATAGAAAAGTTCAAGTGACTTACAATGCCCAAAGCCGATGTGGAACGCGTTACCTCCGGTTTTGACGTCGAGGTAGTACTCCGTGCCCTCAACCCAGAAGCCAGGAGGGTAGTACGGGAGCGTACCGACAACAGAAGTGCTCTTGATATCACCAATCTCACCGCTCTTAACAATGTCTCTCAGCTTGAGAGTAAGAGCGTCAGAACGACCTTGCAGACCAACAATGGTCTTGAGCCCCCCGGACTTAGCCAGCTGCGTAAGCTGTTCTGCCTCCTGGGCCGAAGCACCAAGAGGCCACTCGACGAAGACTTGTTTCTTGTTGGCGAGCGTGGGGAGAGTGACTGCGAGGTGCTTGGTCACGACGACGCTGACGACGACAAGGTCAACGTCCGGGTCGCTGGCTAGCTGTTCGACGTCGCCGTAGGCTTTGGTCGTGCTTGGGAGCTTGTGCATCTCGATGGAGCGTCGGGCTGCTTCCGCGGAGGAGTTACAGAGGGCGACGATCTCGTAGTTCGGTGAGTTCTTGAAGGAGGGTAGAATGGCGATGGAGCCCCAGGCGCCTGGGCCCATTACTGCCTCCTTTGCGGAGAGTCCGATGATGCCTACTCTGATGGGAGCCATGACTGCTGTTCAGAGATTTGGGTGAAGTGAAAGATTAGTATGAGTTTATTGTAAGCCTTATATTCAGTGACTGATGACGGTTGAGATGGCAATGATGTGTGTGAAGAGCAATTGGTTCTTACGGCATCGTTCTTTATATCTTCCAGGAGCCCACTGATGTTCAACCAGATAGTCTACCAATGGCATCTAGCGGCTCGTATAAGCGGCCACTGGCGGGCATGATGCAGTTAATTCAACGGCTGCTTCAAAATTGAGGTCTCCGATTCGACGGAGTTCCGAACACGCGTATGTGTGGCTTCATATTGTTACCGGGCCAAGATGTCGCTCCAACCCAAGAAGTCTTTCAGTCGAACTTTAGATTGCGCCCGTAATAGCATCATCCGTCCCGCGAAGCGGCGTAGTGGGGTGACTTCCGGACTTGGCGAGCCGGTCATCACTGATTGGCTGGAACTCCGCGGAGTGATGACAAACCGCCGGAATGAACCAGGTCAAGCTGAACTTAGATTCTCCGTGCGATTTAACCTCATCTTTCTGCCTACTGGCCCAGACAATTCATGTCTTTGAATTTCTGTTCGAGATGACGTTGGCTACCAGTCGAAAGAAATCTTGCGTTCTATGCCGGACCAGTAAAGCGCGGTGTTCGCTCGGGACACCATGCCGGCGGTGCGAGGAAAGGGATTTAAGGTGCAGATACGACCACGTACCGAAGCAATCAGCTGGATACCGGTCACTACGTCCAGTCGAATTGATCAATGACCGTAGTGTTCAGGGAGGGCTGGATCAGTTATCCACGGGCACGGAATTACGGGTCCGCGTTGAGAACGAGCAAGCAGGCCTGCTTCCAGAGGTCCACTCGCTTCCCGACCGGGAACCATCAATGGACTGGACGAATCTCTTATCGACAGAGACTGTAGAGATTACTGTAGACTCTGAGCTTAGTCTTCAGAGGCAACTCCTAGATCCGGCCCCTTTCTCCTTGAGCTTCGACTTGCCTCAACAACGCCAGACGGTGCTTGACGGCGTTGGAGTTCCGTGGCAGCGAAGTAACTCGCACCTATGCATACCAGAGGACCTTGGTGCTTTGGGCGCCATGGAAGAGCCAGCTTATGGAGATCACGAAATCCCTTCAAGTGAAATCCAGTTACACAGGACTTTCAGGGACTGCCCGGCAAGGAAAGTCCGGCCATTCTATCAAGACAAACCCCTCGCCCCACGAATCACTAAAACCGTGGCAACATGTTTCACAGCCAGAGTGCTCCTCGGCCAGATACTGTGTTATCCGACTATGATGATCAAGGGTGGTCGGCTGCCGCCTTTCATATTTCCACCCTGTGTCATCGACGGATCGGCGTCAACAACTCGGTGTTGCGGCAAGGAGCTTCACCAGTGCCTTCCAGAACCGCTAGCCATCTGTTGCAACCTAGTTCAAAGCTTCGATCAGAGGACTCCAGGAAGTGCTGCCTTTGTTTGGAGGAGTATCTACAGTGAAGTAGGCAGGATCAGGCGTGAGGTGGGAGTTTCACATCCAACAACGAGTTTGTCGTCTCAATGGCTAACGTTTGGTTTGAAAAGCATCCTACCTATAACTGCGAACAGCTGTTACAAACTCTCCAGGCCGTGGTCATATATCTGCTGCTCCAAGCAAATGACCTCCAATCAATACCAAAACACGATATTAAAGCGCTACTAGTAGTGCCTAATGTAAGATGCCAGGAGACCGCAGTGTTCTTACTGACTCGAGTAGCTGCTAGCCAGATCGCTGCACATGACACTAGATTACGAGCTCGACCTGGCCAAGAGACTCAAGTTGGACCGTCGAGGCTGGGTCCTCCGCGAGAGTACCAGGAGGCAGGTTACCATAGATCGTGTCATTCTGAGAATTTTCGCTAACTGGAGGGACTCAAGGACAATCTGCCTTTTATTTGGCATTGAGCTTTTGATGGATGTAAACCTGAACGCCGAGGAACCGGCGGACTGCGGTGGCTATAGTCTCTTACCACTGCCCTCGGGGAGAGATCTATGGGAGGCTGTGTCTGGTGATGAGTGGTCTGCAAGATACAGGAGGATACGAGACGAGTCTAGCGATGAAAAGGTCCTGAGCATCCAGGACCTTCGAAAGGCTACACGGGCTCTGGGAGTGGACTCTGGAGATCGAAGCCAGGAGGAACATTCTGTGTCTCGAGTAGCAAAGTGGTGCGAGGGTCTCGATGAGTTTGGAATGATGGTTTGGATGGCTGTCATGCTAGAATGACTGTATGAAAATTCGCATTACCGTATGTCAGAGTACATGCTTCCAAGTAATTATCTGTGAATAGTACATATGCCCAAGTTGATTTATGTTGAGTTTTCCCGCTCCGCTTCCGCGATATCGGATGGATTCGGTGGCTGCACCACGGCACCATCCCCTCCTATCTGAGGAGCACCTTCGAGGCGATGACCAGGTCCCTCACTATCACCGATCGATATCGTCTTCCTTTTCTTGATAGGTAATGGATGGAGAAGGTCCTGAGAAGAAGTCACCTTCGAAAACAGTGTGTTGGCACTCTCCTCGGTCTCAGAGTATCGCGTGACAAAAAGTGAGAAACTGAGGTCTCCATGCAAAATTTCTACTGCCTGGCGGCCATCAATAATGAATTGCTCCATCAGACTGAGAGCCTCAACAGGCTGTGCCCTCGCGTTACTGATATCGTGGTCTCTTATCTGCGACAAAAGGCCAGCACTGCCAGTTGCTTCTTGCAAAGGAATCAAGGCGTAACGCAAAGGCTGCAAGGCAGAAGAGTGCCGCTGGCAGATGAGACATACGTCGCCGACCTCGACAGTCCCAAAATAGATGCTGTATGATGTGATGCAATAAAATAGTTTTGATTCGGGCAGGGCATACCGCTGCCGCTGTGGCAGCCACAGGTTCTTGGGCCAGGTCTCGGTTACCTCCAACGAGAAGTTGGCCGGAAGTAGGGATCTGTCGATGCTCAAAGTCTCCGCTACCTTAGCCTGTAGATTTGTCGACATACGTTCATCCACGTCCTTGGCGATGTATATGGTTTCTTGCTCGTGCCGTAATATGTGTGAGGAAATGATGATGGTAGCAAGCTCTCTGACGTAGATATTGTCCCGGTGGTATCGAAGCGGTATGAAGACGACGTAATCATCTGGGAACAGTGTGCATCTCAGACACGTTCTGTTCACGCCGTGAACAAATAAACTCGCCAAGGTTGCATCCATGCGAACTCCCTTATTGGTCGAGGAAAACTCCTTCTCTTGCTCGCACACGGCCCAGCTGATGGACTTTCGTGAGGTGGATTCTATATGGTACCATGACGCAAACTCCGAGGGATGGCGAGCCAGTAATCCGCGATACGACTGGGAGGCTTCCTGTAGCGCAGTCCAGTAGAAGAGGGACATGTCGGTACTGTTCTTTAGAATCTCCTCTTGAAGCTGCATGAAAGATCGCGTCCCCTCGCCATAGAGCAAGGGCATATTGACGCGGAAGAGACCAAGTAAGCAGTAGGCCATGTCTTCGACCCGGGTTGTCCGCCTTTTTGACGCCCAAGACATTCTTTTCGCGATGGAAACCTCGGTGATTGCCGCGCTGTTCTTCACTACTCGGGCAGTCTTGCCCTGTACCCCGGCCATCGCAGACAATTGACGCAGGACGGAGCTTTCGGTCTTAAAACCACGCGAGTTCCATTCACGGCCAAAGAACTCCAGCGTCTTGGGCGCAATGAGCTCTTGGAGGGTCCACCCACGTTCGAACCAGCGACACGAACGCTTAGATATGCCAGACTCGGACATTCACAGCGTGGGGGACTCAACGGGCAGGTCCGCAAGATGGGCGAAGCAGATGGCTGAGAGCTCGTACCTCTCGAACATTGAGTTGATCGCCTCTGAGAGCTCGGCACTTGAGGACTTGTCGATGCAGCAAGTGTCCACCCATGCCCATCCCAGACCGTTTCTCCTGGCGAGCTCGCATGTCCTCTGGATTTTGATGTAGCCGGCTTTTCCTTTGGCGGCGTTGAGATCTGAAAACCCCTGGAAAGTCACTTCTCCGAGTCCCCAGGTGTGAGATAGTATGGCGTACGGTGGGAGGTCTGGAGGCACGAAGGCATGAAGCCTCAGAGTCTCGGTGTCGATGAGCCACATGGCTTACGGCTGCGGTATTTGATGTCCTGAGAGGTGGACGTTCTGAGCCAAAGAGAGGGGGGGGGGAAGCTTTAATTAGACAACTGTTTGCAAACAAAATGCAGCTAATGCGACGGTCATCTCAGTTGGTTTGACATGTTGCCTATTTTTGCCGGACCCCTGCATGATCAACGGACACGTGCAGCTGGCGATCTCCAACCCTTCCATCATCGATGATTTGTGAGTCGACCACACCTTGCGAAGTATGATACAGCTGTGGGCTGCTTGATTTCTCTTGGAATTGCAGACTGGAACATGTTTGGCTGAGGAACCCCAGAGACACATACATGGGAGAGCAAAAGTAACAATAATGGCTCGTTCGTAATCTCATACTTCTTTCAGTGCACATATCTCCAACCCCTTTCGATCCCCAAATTCTCTGAGTAGCCCTCAGCTTCATCCAATTTCTTATTCAGTCGAATCGCACGCCACTTCGCCAGGCCAGCTGACGTTACAAGCAGATCACAACCCACCAGTACAAGACCGCCACCTAGTCTGTAGAACGGCTCTTGCGAACGCGGCCAGAAGTAGGGACTGAACCAGTGGCTGACTTGGCTGATGCAATTTGCAATTGCAATCAGAGCGGCCTTCTTGCTTCGAGGGGCGGAGACGACGGTTGTTTCCCACGACAACTGTAGGTTTAGGCCGCTCTACGTGCCAGAAATAAGGAGGAAAAGACCAAAGTAGCGAGCTCCAACGTTTATGGTTGAGATCAGGATTGCACAGCCGACCGCACTGACAACTGTAGGCAGGACTATGTGCCAGAAAGACTCCTGGTTTCGACCTGAGGACCACGCAACGGCGTAAGAAAACATGAAAGTGAATGCATATGGGGGAGCCTGGATGAAGTATGTTGTAAGTTCACCAGATTCGAAGGTGTTAAAGATCTAGGCAAGGTCAGTTGTGTCTACTTTGGAACTTCAGATTTCACTTGCAGAACAGGGGGCTAGCTTACCGATGGGAAAAAGTCTTTGAAACTTTGGGCCGTAACCAGGGAGAAGTGTAGAAGGCAGAAAATCCAGGTGAAAGGATCTTTGACTGCGTCTCTGAGACCGTTCCAGGTGCCTTCTGCAGCTTCCTCCTTACCTCCGTTGGAGCACAGAATACGGTACTGCGCCATATCTCTCTCCTCAGGAGTCAGGGAACGCGTGTTGTGGGGCCAGTCTGGCAGCAGCACGAACGCAGAGAAAGCTACCAGGAATGATATGATGCCTTCAATGAGGAAGAACCACTGCCAGGAATATAGACCCGAGACACCGCCCATTGTAGTGAGAATTTCTGCCGCAAGGAAGCCTGAGATTAAGTTGGATATGGTGTTTCCCGCATGCCAAATGGCCATCCTGAGAGGGCTTTCCTCCTTGGTGTACCAGGAGGATGTCACTAGTCAACGTCAGCAATGATCGAATGCTGGCTATTGTGGGAGATGATGTTGCACTTACTCAGAGTTATGCCCGGAAAGAATGGCGCTTCAGCCAGACCGGTGAAGAATCGCAGAGCGGCAAAACCGGCACCACTAGAATTGAGAGTCAGTACACCTCATGCGTGTTATCTGTCTGAATTTCTCACTGACCTCTTGAGGGAGGGAGTGCAAATGGTTGCCGCTTCCCAAGCTATCGTGGTTGAGGGTAGAAACCATCTTGGGTTTGCCTTAGCCAACCACAAGTTGCCAGGCAATTGCCCAATGAGATAACCGATGTAAAAGGTTGAGATACCCAAGTTCCACATGGTGTCTGATATGTGGAGGTTATCCTGCATCCCACTTAGTCTTGCGTTGGAAACATTGATGCGGTCGAGATAGCTAAGGAGTTGATATCGTGTTAGTTGATGGCCGCTTAGTTGAACCCCCATCAGTGCTTGACTTGCCTCATGAGAAACATGAGTGTTATGCAAGGCATCATTCTCATGTCGATCTTTCGTACAACGCTCTTGTTCAGCTTTGCCATTTCGTTATCGCTCAATTCTCGGAGATGTTCAAAACGGCTCTGGATATCTCTGGGGATTGTGTCGTATTGCTGGTCAAGCTTCTCCTCTGAGGGATCAGAAGACTTGGTGGGGTTCTCAAGCTCTTGAAACTTGGTGACATCTTTGCCAGCGCATTCTAACGCTCGACTGTCATCGTTGGATACCATGATTGCTTTCTTGGAAGAAGTGGTGGCGAGGCAAGGCCAAGTTTGCAGAAGCTACAAACTGTCAACGACTGTGGTTGATGTCGTTGACTTCTGATATTTCTCATTCCTTCAGCCTGTGACATAGCTTTAGACTTGTACGACGAAGACTAGTGAACGAATCTATCTATGAGCTTGTCTAGGAAACTTGACAATCCAGGGACTCCAGACTACCCCGCGTCAACATAGTTCATGATCCGTGCAAGGGTTAGACGGGAACGCGACTAAGCGGCCTGTTCCCGCGGAAGTCAGCTAGTGGATTCGGCACGGCCGGGGTTTCTTTCACGTAGCAGATAACAGTGAATCCAAGTGTATCTAGGAATGCCGACTTTCCCTAATACCCCCTCTCGCCTTTCGACTGTTCCCGTCTCCCGTGCCGCCACTACACCTTCTGCTGTGCTGCTGCCTGCAGCTGTGTACGACTCATCTGTATTCAACTTGCCTACAGGAACCTTGAGCCAGTCTCATGTGTCATGTCTCTCGAACGATAGAAGTGTTCACCAGAAACAAAAGACTAAACCAGACCTGATCACGGGTTTCTGAAGTTGGTACGAATGAGGGGACAAGTGCGATGCTTCAGACCGGGCCAATCAGGGTGCTTCCCGCATCCGCGGCCCGGCCAAACTTAGTCACTTCAACGACACTTTCTTCCCGCGGCAAGCTTCCTGTCCGACACTTTCTCCCAAAACCATGACACTCCGAAGCAAACATTCTCGTGTCCATCGGTAAGCCATCCAAGGCTACTATCCCTCAGTGCCCGCTCAGCTCACCATGGGTCCGAAATCGGGCAATGGCACCACAGCTGCCGGACGTCCCCGGAGGCGGGCCGTCGAGGCATGCTCATTCTGTCGAAGACGCAAGGTATGTCACCCGACTAAGTCGCAGCACCGGGTAGAGGTATAAACTCGGACTTCAGATCAAATGCAATAACGAACAGCCTACATGTGCCAACTGCAAGACGTACGGCAGAGACTGTGTCTACGAGCCTCTGGCTAGCCCTGACGACAACACCCTGCACTCGACACCACCATCACGTCATGTCGGGCGGCAGAGACAGGGCGCTCTGAGGAGCACGAGACGGGAAGCACAAACTCCGACAAGTGCTCGGGATGACAGTGTCCGCAATCTCACTCCCGCGGACCGCAACGACGCCGGCCCCTCACCAAACCCCGATGACGATGATCCTTCGACCCCCTCGCCCCCACTTACTAGGACACGACGACCGGAAAACTCAGCGGAACGGGCATCCTCCCATCGCGGGGATGTATCCCGGATCGTGGTATCCGCTAATGGAGTCTCAAGCTACCATGGCCGTACCAGTGCCTTATTCGAGGAGAACCCTCAAGAGCGTCTCTCGGCAGCTGACCTGCGCCCCCGAAAGCCAGATGACTGGATCGAGAAGGGCCTGGTTGCAGAGACAGCCAAACAACGTGAGTCACATCCCTTGAAGTCTCAGACAAGGCTCCGGACCATCACAGGAGACTCCTCTAACGTGATACAGGTCAGCTTGAAGAGTTCAATCATCGAGCGGGGTCGCTTGATTTTGACGGTGTAGATCCAGAGCTTGGCATGCACCTCCTATCCTTGCATTGGAATCGCCAACATCACTCCTTTCTACTCACTTATCGGCCTGCCTTCATGAGAGATATGGCCTGTAATGGGCCGTACTTTTCCAAGATACTCTTGAACGCCATTTACTTTGGTGCTTCCAAATTTAGCCCTCGAAGAGAGGTCCGGAGGGATCCTAATGATGTTCGCACCGCCGGCTGGCCTTCCGTGAGCGTGTCCGCAAATTGCTTGGTGATGCGCTCGATAGTAGTGATATTACCACGATACAAGCTTTGCTCGTGATGACAAATTCGCTTTTTGCACTCGGAGATGAGAGAAGCGCCGCCTGGTTGTATGCTGGTTTGGCGTTCCGAATGCTTATAAACCTGGGCATGCATGTAGATGCCCCAGGTCTTGGAACAACACGGAAATTCTCTGACGAAGATATAGAGATACGACGGCGGGTCTTCTGGGGGGCATTCGGTAAGAAGCAACTTCACACCGAGTGGGCTAAAGTATACTGACACCATTAATAGTGGTCGACAAGATTCAGAGTCTGTATCAAGGGCGTCCAGCATCCCTGAAAGAGTCCGATACTCTGGTACCGATTAAGTTCCTCGACACAAGAAGAGTTTGAGAATTGGAAGCCGTTTGCCTACTCTACCGACGCCACTAACTACCCGGGTTCGCCCGCCTACAGCGTATCGGCCTTTACGTATCTGTGCCGTCTCTCAGTCGTCATGAGCGACATTTTAAATTGCATCCACACAGAGCGAGCATTCGACAAGAGCGTCGCAGAGCTTTCCACAATGTTACAGACCTTGAGCTCGAAGCTGGCGACTTGGAAAGATGCACTCCCAGCGAATCTTGTCTTTGATCCTAAAAGCAGTGACGTTGTGCCGCCACCGCATGTTCTTAGCTTGCTGTGAGTTTCATGAAGCTCTCTACACTGACCTATGACGCTGTTTGACCATCTAATACTTATACAGCGCCATGTACCATGTTCTTACTATCCTTCTCAATCGCCCGTTTGTGGCTGATGGCCACCTGTACAACACGTCTCGTTCCACCTCTGTCAACTCGTTCATCACCTGTGCGTCTGCGGCCGACAGCATAGTGAGCGTTCTTCGAGTCTATGACAGGGTTTTCTCCGTGCGCCATGCGCCATATCTAATCTCGTATGCCACGTACGTTGCGGCGACGATACACGTGCGGATCACTGCCAAGCGAAGCACAGAATCGGAGGCTCGAGAATGTCTAGAAACTTCCATGTCAGTCTTTCGTGAGAATCAAGAAACGAACTGGGCTGTCAGGAGGGCCCAAACGATAGTTGAAGGCTTGATAACGAGACTTGGTGTATGTCTTGGTGAGGGGCAAACTGCGCAGCCCGGGGATCGCATACAAGCCAGCAAAAGAACGCGATTAGCCATGGCTACCGCGCAGAACGATACCGAAGACACGAACAGCTTGCCTCAAGTGTTTCAAAGTTTTGCGCCACAGACAGCACCCGAGAACGAAACACCTCCATTGGGATGGTCGGATATCGATGGAATCATTCAGAGTTTTGCAAGAGGTCAAGATCCTAACGCAGCCTCAGCGGATCCGGCCCAAACAGATAATCCATTGCAACAAGTCCCACAGTCAGCGGGAAATCAGACTTTCAGCTATGGTCCCTCGGGTTTTGTGAGCAGCCAAACCTGGTTCCAGGGGATGCCAGAAGGAGACAGCGGTTCGGCCTCTTTTGACGGCCTATTCTTTGGCTTCAACGGATCCGCGTTGGATAGCATGTTTTCCTGAGCTATTCGTATACATGATATGTATCAGGTGCCATAGAAATTGGCACTATCATAAACCTAGTTTTGCCTGGGGGCAAAGTGCCGACGCTTCACAGTTTTGGTTGGGCGAGAGCGGTGCTTCCCGTTCCCGCGGGACACTCATACTCCCGCGGCTATGCGCCACTGACACGGCCTCACCCTCATGCGATGGACGGTAAAGATGAAGGCTCTTATTAAGACCCAGTGACTGCGCGGCATAGCGAGAGTATCTCGATGGAGAACATCATATTACTCATACCTTCTTAAAACCCAAGTACCCTTCTCTTTCAGAATTCGCATGAGACTGAACGTTATTCCACAACCTCACAGATGCCCTTCAACATAAAAGTCAACAGCAAACTGATTGGATCCCGAAGACTCCTTCACCAAATCTCATATCCAATCCTACCGCAACCCTTTCCCGTTCATATCCCCTTCAAAATTCCAATTATGGCGATAACACCAGCAACCACAAAGCGCCGGGTCAGACACTCCCTTCCCGCGGTCCTGATGCGAGCCGGCACATTGAAAGGCCTCTTCATCCATCGATCTCACCTGCCGTCATCTGAAGCAGAATGGGCTACACCTCTCCTCGCAGCCATGGGTTCCAAATACAACGATGCCCGCCAAATCGACGGTGTCGGAGGCGGAAGCAGCGTGACCTCCAAGGTCGCCGTCGTCTCACCATCAAGTAGACCAGGCGTGGATGTCGAGTACACGTTTATCCAGGTGGCCGTCGGAAGCGAGACTGTTGGTCTTAGTGGAAACTGCGGCAACATCTGCTCAGGGGTCGGTCCTTGTGCTGTGCAAGAGAGATTGATCATCCCGATGCCCGGCTCTCGGGTCGTCGATGTGCGGATATTCAACACCAACACGCCGACACTCATTGTGGAAACGGTATACGTCGACGAAGACGGAAACGCAGAGGAGGATGGAGATTGTCTCATCCCGGGAGTCAAGGGGCCCGGCAGCGAGATCAAGGTTGCTTTCGTCGAGCCGGTGAGCAGCATGACTGGCAAGCTGTTCCCTAGCAGAAAGCGGTGTGAAAAGATCCTCGTGGAAGAGGTGGCTTCTCTTGGCGACTTTGCGGTAGATGTGACTTTGATCGACTCTGCGAATCCCTTCGTTCTCGTTGATGCTCGGAGTCTGCCCGCTGAAGTCAATTGACAGCCTCCGGACTCTCCCCTATCCATCGAAGTTGCCGAGGCCATACGGAGGCAAGGCGCTGTACAGATGGGGCTTGCCAGCACCGTCGAGGCCGCTGGTCTGGTCGGAGGGACTCCGAAGCTCGCGTATGTTCCGCCGCCAGCCGGCAATGAGAAAGATTCGGCGGATATCCGAGTACAGGCTTACAGTATGGGCAAGCCTCATCCGAGTTTGCAACTTACGGGCGGCGTCACTCTGGCGTATGCCGCGATTACGGAGGGGACCGTGGCGCACCGTGTTGCGAATCGGGAATCGGGTCTGGAGGGTATGCCGACGCCCAGAAGAACGCCGAGTCCGGCGGGGGAACAAGTTGGATCTGTGGATGCCTTGAAAGGCCCTACTATTCAACGTACCATTCACATACAGCACGACAGCGGGATCATGGAGGTAGAGGTTTGGGCTCACGAGGAAGGAAAGGGGCTTGCGGTCGATCGATATATAGTGACGAGGACTGCGCGGAGGCTGATGGAAGGGAATGTGTTTTACTATTCCTGAGGTGAAAACCGCCGCTTTGCTTCTTTGGTTTTCGAGCATAGCCTGCGATAGACTTGATGAAAAAATACGATAGATGCTTGATACTTTAACCAATTGTTCATTGAGGTTTGCATCGCTGGCAGCAAGCCCACGGCTTACATCCCACGTTGACGTTGCCGACCACCGTCGACATTGCGGAATCGCACCCACGATCCGCGCACTGCGTCCTTTTCGCAATCTTTTCAGATAAAATTAAATAAAATTTATCCAGCATCGAAAATCATCTACGATTGATGCAATAAGCAAAACATTAACTCCTCGACGGGGAATTGAACCCCGGTCCCCTGCGA
>JFFI01001619.1:0-21527 GCA_001563125.1 Colletotrichum salicis
TTTTTGGCTCTTGTGTCTCTCGTTTCCGCCCGCCAAGGTTCAAGCGTTTCTTCCAATGACGTTAGTCGTCCACATCCAGATGGGGAAAAGACGAGAAGCCAGAAAAAAACTCTACACGGTGAGCCCTCTACTCTCCTCGGCGGGCAGCACTGGCAGGCGACAGAAGAGTCTTCTCGTTGGTCCCATCCATGCCATCCTCCAGCCTCCAGGCAAACCCATTCCGTCCAAAGCTCCAGCTGGTCCCAAGCAAGCCAGGCCCGGCGTCGTCCTTGGTCTGCTTCGTAACGGGACTTTCGCCTCTTTCCCCGCAGTTGGTTACTCGAAATTGGACAAATGAGATGAAAGGTGGGAGGGCGGGTGCAACGTAGTGGAGGGGAACCAGGTCAGCGATGTGAGAAATGGTTTGTCGGTCTTGTCCCGTTTTTGACAAGACGATGGGTACGATGGGTGGCAGGGGGTGCAATGGTGTTCTTCTCGAAACGCATGCAGGTCGGCAAATGGTTTGGAGCAATCGATTGCCTATGGGTTCATGGTCCATGGGGTGGTATCTGCCATTGCTGCATAGATACCTAGACACGTTGGTAAGTCTTCGGGATGGCCCAGAAAGAGAAGAATCTCTCTCTCTCTCTCTGAATCAGTATCCGCAAGAGTCCAGACTCTTGATCGGAATGACTGGCAGATTAGTCTGTTGGTTCGTTCGACCACTGCTTCTAGCGTTGGCGTTGGAAACTCGTCGCAATTGTTGCCTCTCGTTGGTCGGTTGCCCGCGGCGCCGAATCCCATTTGCCGCTGAATATGGCCTTGAAGATAACGAACATGGACATGCCCTCGTTGGAAACGGGGTCGCAAAGATCCCCGGCCCGGCGTCTTTGCCTTTTCCATGCTGAAAATGTGTCACCTGTTCGTGTGCGCAAAATAGCATCAGCAAGCAACTAGCAGCAGAGCCAGTAGCAAACGCCAAAGGCACAGAAAAAAGACCCAGCCAGCAAACCAGAGGCGCAGGCACCGCACGCGGGCGCGGAGGTGGCCGCTGCATCCTCCTCCCGTCCAGCTCTAGCCCATGTAGGCAAGGCCACCAGCCCATCTTCTTTTCTGCTCGACCAGTGACCTGCATGCTCGACAAGGTGCTTGGTTTAGTTCGCAGAAGACTCGAGGTAGCATGCCGTCTTTGCTCGTAGTTGACCCCGCTTTCTGGGGCGAGCCTCGGGCCACCGGTGCTTCATAAAGAGATAGTGGCCGGCATACGGCCGGACCCACCGATGCCTCCGTGGGTGCTCGCCGACGCAGACCGAAACTGCTGCTGTTGCAGTGCGACCTGGAATGACATTAGCCCCATCACGAGGTGATCCGGCCCCCGTCTTCCTCCACTTTTGCTCGCTGCTCACGGCCGACGTTGCTTGTCAATGTCGAACAATGACCGAAGTAACTCGGGGCGTCCACCCCGAACATTTGTTCCCCAACTTTCTCGTATGCCTGCTCCCGAGTCTGTACTAAGCACAAAGTTACCAACAACTGGCCAGTGTGTCAGTCAGCTGTCAAGGTAGTCTATGGATACCATACCCGTATAGACCAACAAGTACCTACACACCCCTTGGTATCTGTACAGATAGACTCGTGAGACTCCGGAGCAGTGGTACGCAGACAGACAGACCGGTTGCTTGCATCTCTCGTTCCGGCTTCTCGCGTGGAAGGATTCGACGGCCTGTCAGATTCTTTAGAACGCTTCCAACGTAACCCCGTTCGATCCGTTCGCATTTCCCCAGTGGGGATTGGTCTTGCATCCGGGGACCCCCCCCCCCTTTGACAGACCAGCGGTTTCTTCCTCTGACCCAAGCCCAGCTCCTTGGTCCTCATCTCGTGACATCTCCACACGATCTGGGGATGGGGTAAGAGAGATGCATGGAAATGAGGGGTAGCTCTCGAAGAAAGCTGTTTGTTCCCCATGGAGGGAGCTAACCCGACACGCCGCGTGCCCTTTTGCGTTGCGCTTCCGAGAACTGGAGCTTGCTGCTTGCTGCTGGGTGCTGAAGAGCTGAGAGTTTCCCACATGTGCGGCACCTACAAATATTTTTGGTCAGCCCGTGAAACTTTAGTCTTTCGTCGTGTGTCTCTCTCACTCCCTTCTCCTCATCCCGTCCATCAAGATACCCAAAATCGTCCGTCCCTTTCTCTTCTCTGCCGCTGCCACGCCACGCCGTCGCCGTCTTTGAATGCTCTCGTCTCTTCTCCCCGGCCGATTTAAACAAACTTCAGACACCATGTCTCCCGCTTCTGTAAACGGGGGTTCTGGCTCCAATATCTCCTTTGTTGGTGCCATTGACCAGGGCACCACGAGCACCCGCTTCCTCATCTTCAACCCCCACGGTGAGGTCATTGCGACACACCAGCTCGAGTTCAAGCAGATCTACCCCAATCCAGGGTAAGTCATTCCCCATGCGACCACCTTGGGCGCATTGAAGTTATTGCGCCGAGTGAGAAATTGACTCCATTGCGACAGCTGGCACGAGCATGACCCCGAGGAACTCGTTTCCTCCGTCGAGACGTGCATTGACGGCGCCGTCCAGGCTTTCGAGACTCAGGGCCACTCCCGCGACCAGATTAAGGCCGTCGGCATCACCAACCAGAGAGAGACCACCGTCCTTTGGGATACCACCACCGGCAAGGCTCTGTACAATGCCATCGTCTGGACCGACACCCGTACCAAGGATCTCATTCGCCGTCTGAAGCAGCGTCTCGGCGCAAGCGAGCTCACCCAGCGATGCGGTCTTCCCCTCTCCACATACCCTTCCGTCGGCAAGCTTCTTTGGCTTCTGGAGAACAGCCCTGAGGTTAAGGATGCCTACGAGCGTGGCGTTCTGGCCTTCGGTACCATTGACACCTGGTTGGTCTACAAGCTTAACGGCGGTACTGCGCGCGACGTCTACGTGTCGGATCCCTCCAACGCCGCCCGTACCATGTTCATGAACATCCACACTCTCAAGTACGACGAGGACCTCATTGATTGGTTCAGAATCGACCCCAAGAAGGTCAAGCTCGCCAAGATTGTTCGTTCTTCTGACCCCGAGGCGTATGGTACGCTCCACAACACTGTTCTCAGCGGCACCAAGATCACTGGTTGCTTGGGTGATCAGTCCGCTGCTCTGGTCGGTCAGAAGGGCTTCACGGCCGGTCTCGCAAAGAACACCTATGGCACGGGTTGCTTCTTGCTCTACAACATCGGACCTAAGCCCGTCATTTCATCCCACGGTCTCTTGACCACTGTCGCCTTCGACTTCGGCCCTGGTAAGACCATGTACGCCCTCGAGGGTAGCATTGCCGTTGCTGGATCCAGTGTTAAGTTCCTGGTCGACAACTTTGGCTTCATGGAGTCTTCTTCCAAGCTCAGTGCACTCGCCGAGACGGTCGAGGACAACGGTGGTTGCACATTCGTCACTGCCTTCAGTGGACTGTTCGCGCCGTACTGGATCGATGATGCTCGTGGAACTATCTTCGGTATTACCGCCTACACCCAGCGTGGCCACATCGCCCGCGCTACCCTTGAGGCCACCTGCTTCCAGACCAAGGCCATCTTGGACTCCATGGAAAAGGACAGCGGTGCAGCCCTGACAGAGCTTGCCGTTGACGGTGGCATGTGCAACTCCGATCTCGTCATGCAGGTAAGAATAGAACCCCCGGACCTTTTCCGAACCTCGGGCGGAGAAATCAAGCTGACCCATGTACTCCGTAACAGACCCAGTCCGACATCATTGGCATCCCTGTCAACCGCCCAGGCATGCGCGAGACCACTGCCCTCGGCGCGGCCATCGCGGCAGGCTTCGCTGTGGGCGTCTGGAAGAGCTTCGACGAATTGAAGGACGTCAACCTCGAGGGCCGCACCATCTTCAAGCCCCAGATCTCCAACGAGGATGCCTCTGAGCGCTTCGGCCGCTGGGAGAAGGCCGTCCAGATGAGCAAGGGCTGGTCAAGCTAGAGGGGTTTTGCTTGGGAGTTCTTCACGTGATAATGTCTTCTTTTTCTTCGTTTCGATATACCACAGTCTGTTGTTTGGGAGGTCCAATCACGATGGCGCACGCACATGCGACCCGGCGCCCACTAGGAGAGAAAAATCCAATCTGTATCATAGGTAGCACGGCAGTATGACGCATTTTGCCTCTTGTCGGAAACTCGATTTTGTGCGTCAGAAGCTGGTTCCTTTGCCCTGTTCACTGATGCAAGTCTTTGTGAGAGTGCCAAGTTGACGGCTTCAGGGAAAGCCGCAGTTGCATCGCTGTCTCGACCCGTCTCCACGTGCGCGTGTTCCTTGTAAAATCCGGATGATCGGAGCGTAAGTCGTCGTCCATAACCCCGTTCGAACTGAGTCGTGAACCAGGCAGAAGCGGAATACGGTGACTTCATCGCCATTCCCCAACCTGCTGCGCGGCCTTGTTCCGAGGAGGTGAGAAATAAGGACCCTCCTCTCGCTGTGGGTGTTGTTAGTTGTAGCCTGCCTTGCCAGCCACTCGCTGACTACTGAATCTTGGACCTGTGGAGGAAGACATCGTCGAAGCCACTGCCGTTTACCCCCACCTTTGACGGTTGCATCGCCCCATGGATGATCCTCGCGGTAGCAGGCCTGACAGAGGAACCGCAAGGAGCGGGGGAGAGTTCGGGGTGGCCGGGGTGCGGCGCTGTTTGCCGTATGGAGGGGGGTTTTCGGTAGCAAACTTGGAGAAGAAAATTGAGGGGAACTGTTCTAACAGAGGCGGCGCGGTTCCTGCATGTCTCTGTATTAGCACGGTTGTTCCGTCGTAGTGGCCAGTGTCATAGCTAAGGGCTTCGGAGATGGCTCTGGTTATCGTAATCGCCCCCAAGGGCTCATCATTAGGCGCAACGATCTCCCCTCGTCCGTTCCGTCCATCCCATGCCGCGGGCGGCTGTGTGTTACGGGTTTCCGGGAAAACGAGGATTCTGGGCGCAACTGGCTGGGTGCGCATTGGCGGCACGGCGGAGTCTTTTATTTCTGGTACTGTACACAGTTCCGTCGTCTTCTGTAGTGTATGTATGTAATGTGTACTCCGTATACTCTGTACCATTATTAGTTGGCAGACAAGACAGGACGGTCAGACCGCGTAAAGTAAGAGACGGTGACAGAGTTGCGCAAGAGATCCAACTCTTATTGTGGACGAGAGTGGGCCGACAACTGGATCTCCTTTTTTCTGTCCTCCGTGCCAGCCATCTCTTCTCATGGCGTGTCGGGAGAGAACACCGAAGGGTCCCGTCCCCCTCTTGCACTTGGTCAGACTCAGACACTCGAGTGCTTGCTGACAAGGTCCCTCGTCGCGGCGGCCTTGGCTTCCCGAATCTTTTTCACCTAGTCGACTAGCCATTTTTGCCTCTCGCTGAAGACTCGGTGCTTGTCTTCCATCTCTCTCCACTTGTTGCTTCGACTTGCAGACTGCACTCTGCAGGTTCGCGCACACAGACTGACTGGACTGACACTGCAGCGCTGACAGTAGTAGCACCGCACAGAATCCTCTCTGTCTCCTGGATTCGGCTGCCCACGTTTCGCCCATCGACCCGGTCAACCAACGCGGACAAGGCCGGATATGCCCCATGCGCCCGCCCCAAAGTGCTGCGGCGCAATCCTTCACACTCTCCAGCATCCCGGCCGGCTGAGGCAATTCGCTAGCCTGCCTTTTACTGCTTGCTGCACGCCCGTTCGTGAGTGAAATGACCACTTCCTGACATCAAATTCGGCCAGGCTCCTCACGGCTCCATCCAAAAAGGGCCCTGATAAGAGCAACACCTTCGCAGTCCATCAAGTGAAAAAGGGAAATGTGGAGTTCCCACGACCATGGGACAGATATGCTAGACACGAATGCACGTCCGCAACAAATGGCCGAGGAGGAAGCGAACTCGGTGTTCAGCCACGACGAGGGCTCAAGTGGTGAAGATACGGCAAACAATGGCTCGGCCGGCGCCCCGAGGAAGCGTAAGAGGGAGAAGCACCAAAAGACATCGTATGTTGTGCGCTTCTGATTGTGTGGCCCCCCAAATGAGATGCATGGCCATCGACTGACGCGAATCCAGTTGCGAACTATGCAAGGCGAGGAAGGTCAAGTGCGATCGTGCAGAGCCCGCATGTTCTTGGTGTGCCCGTCACAACCGAGCCTGCGTCTATCTCGAAAGGCAGAAGCCGGGTAGCCGTATCGGCTTCAGTCTTGAACTTGAGGCAAAGGTCAACAGGCTCGATGCCCTCTTGCAGGCTCTTGGCCGCCGTGTAGAAGATCACATCGCCCATGACCACGTCGCCACATCACAGGCTCATTCGCCATCCATCAGCAATCAGGCGCCATCTCAAATCGAGGGGTTCCGTTCTGATGGAAATTTGAATGGCGTCAGTCCTGCCCCTGGGCTTCCAAGGGGAGCACCAACCACGAATGGGAGAACGCCAGCCTTCTCGAGTCCTTTCTGGCAGGGCGGTGATGCCCAAGAGGCGTTGCAGAATGGTGACCGGACTTCAGTTCAGGCTCTCTTAAACCTATCCGCAGGCGAGTCTTTCAGTCAAGCAGGCGCATCACCCAGCGTCAACGGGCCTCGAAAAGAGGCATCCTCTGTTCCGACTGTCTCGGAATTCCCGCCCCACGACATGCTATACACGCTTGTCGACTTATACTTCAAACATTGCAACACGTGGTGTCCAATCTTGGACCGCAAAACGACCTTTGGTGCCTTTTTCGGTTCGACCTCCCTCAACGAAGCCGATCGCGTCTTGTTGCATGCCATAGTAGCAACGACGCTCAGGTTCATGAAAGACCCGCGGTTGTCGCCCGACATGCGGTCACACTACCATGCCGTGTCGAAACATAGGGTGCAGATATATGCAATGGAAAACGTGAGCATTGCCGCCTTGAGGGCTTTGGTGATACTCTGCCTGGACGAGTTGGGGACCTCGAATGGGCCGCGCGGTTGGAATATGCTTGCGTTGCTCTCGCAGAATGTGAGACAGCTGGAACTCTGCGAAGAGAGCAGCGTGTATCTTACGGCTGAGGCAGAGGAGACGCCGCACACAGGCTCGATCCGAAGAGTGGCGATGGGTCGACCAGAATCGTGGATCGAAGACGAGGGCCGTCGACGGCTTTGCTGGATGGTTTATCTCCTCGATCGATACGCGACAATAGCTACAACGACGTTCGACTTCATGCTTGACGACAAGAAGATGAAGCGCGGTTTGCCATGCTCATACGACCTCTTTTCCAGAAACGTTCCCGTTGAGACGAAGTCGTGGAGTCCGTCATCCGATCAAACCGGCAGCCCTACTATCAATAAACCCGAGAACCTCGGCAGTTTCTCGTACCACTGCGAGATCCTGCGGATACTTAGCAAAGTCCACGACTTTCTCAAAACACCCATCGACGTAACATCATCGTCGGAAATGGCCGTTTGGCGGAACACCTACAGATCGCTGGATGGAGCGCTCGACAACTGGTTGCAGAGCTTGCCCAGCGAGTATAGCAGGATATCGGCTCTGTGCCACTCAGATCCCGCGAGTCGTGTCGCTAACTGGTTCATGCTGCATAGCGCATACGTCACGTCTGTGGTGCGTCTGCATTCCTCGGCAGCGTACCCCACTGTGAGATCTCACATCTTCGTCCCATCACACTATGCGATGCAGAGATGCTTGTCTGCCGTGCAGAGTCTAGGCGATATTGCGCAAGACGTCTTTGAGGCCAATGGTCTGGATCTCCTGGGACCGCCGTTTGCCTTTTCACTATGGGTCGCCGCGAGGTTACTACTTATTCACGCCGCGACTGTCGGGTGTCCCGTTGATCCCAAGGTTGACTTTTTTATCGAAACGCTTCGCCATGTTGGACAGTACTGGGAGGTAGCGAATAACTACGCCAAAATTCTCGCTCGGGTGGTACAGCGAGGGCGTCAGGGCGACATGAGCTTTACCGCGATGAGAAAGTGAGTAGTTCCGTATGCTGTCTTGCCGTGCTCGGAATCTGCTAACAGCAATGCCTTCAGGAGTGCCCACGATCTGGTAACCTTGACATCCTCCACACGACGCTCCGGCATGGAGCCGACATCGACTCAAGTAACTTCGTTGAGCGAACTGGACAACATTGACGTTTTCGACTTTTTCAATTATCCCAAGATGTCTGAGCCAAGCTCACGGGCGACAAACGGCCAGACGAATTTACTGCAGCCACAAGTGATGAGCGGGTTAGGGGGCGATTCTATGAGGACGACTGGGGTACCAGATCCAGAGTCGGATTGGCTGGGCTTCAGCACTCCCTTCAACTGAGGCTGGAGGCTTGAGGCTGATGCTGCGGTTTGATTTTCCTTGTTTTATTCCCTTGACATATCGGACGCTGTTTCCACTTTTAGACAGCAAATATCATGGAAGCTGGGCCGGCGCTGGAGGCATTGACGGACTTGGTTGAGGCGTTCGTGGGGCGTTGTACCTCATTGATGGATCTCGTGTGGCTTCGCGGTATAGCCGCAAGGAAGCTGGCAGATCGACCCAATTGAAACTGCTGATCCCCGCACAAGCTGAGGAGCTTCGATCCACTGTAACTGGCTGGGCCACAGGGAACGTCCGTGTGTGCCATGACGTTCGTTGAAACGCTGTTCCTGGTTCTCCCCCGTCGCCTTTGACCTCGATTCTTCTCCAGACTTTGACAAACGCATCGATTGTGAGAGACGACTAGACAACTCTTTTGAAATCTTCTGAGAAAAACTGAATCAATCATGGCGCCAAACCAAGGTCTCGTGCATCCTACCGAGTACGACATCAAGGACAGCAATGTCGAGCTCATTGGCACGGACATCGACCACCAAGTGAAGTACAACTCCGCCGCTACCGAGCCGGCCTGGAATGAAGGCGAGGTTGGCCAAGCTGCCGGGCTTCATGTGTGGCGTATCGAGGAATTCGAGGTTAAGCCGTGGCCTAAGGAGAAGTACGGTCAGTTCATGGATGGCGACAGCTATATTGTCCTCAACTCGTACAAGGTCGGGAGCAAAGACGACGCCGAGAAGCTAGGCCACGACATCTTCTTCTGGCTCGGCGCCCACACGTCGCAGGATGAGGCTGGTACTGCTGCGTACAAGACCGTGGAGCTCGATGAGTTCCTGCATGGAGCCGCAACGCAGCATCGCGAGCTGCAGTCGGCGCCGTCTGACGAGTTCCTGGAGCTGTTCCCTCGCATCCAAATTCGCTCTGGTGGTGTGAGATCCGGCTTCCGTCATGTCGAAGACGAGGAGCCCAAGGAGGAGATTCTCACTCTGTTGCGCATCTTCAAGAACCCGTCAGTCGGTGCCAACGGCGTTGTTGTGCACGAGGTCGAGCCAACGTGGCAAAGCTTGGACGAGGACGACGTTTTCGTCCTCGACACTGGCGACAAGATCTGGCAGTGGCAGGGCAAGAGCTGCAGTCCGATGGAGAAGGCCAAGGCTGCTCAGGTCGTCAACGACATGACGCTCGCAAAGCATATCGACGTCGAGGTTCTGGCCCAAGAGGAATCGAGGTCTCGCGTTATCGTCACTCTTCTTGGAGGCGACGACGACACTCCTCAGTCTGGATTCCACTGCTCTAGGCCGGTCAGGTCAGCATCCAAGGCCCACGCCGGCGAGCGACCTCAGAAGCTGTACCGTCTCAGCGATGCTTCAGGCGAGCTTAGATTCAACCTTATCAAGGACGGCAGCAAGGCAGCTCTCTCGGACTTTGAAGAGCAGGATGTGTTCCTTTTGGACGATGCGGGTCGGGCCGTTTGGGTGTGGGAAGGACAGGGCGCAAGCCGGGGAGAGAAGGCCAGCTGGCTCAGAGTTGCACAGGCGTATGTTCGTCAATTGCAGGGAGGATCAGAGGCCGAGGAGGCTCATCTTACGCCTGTCGCCAAGGTGACTCAGGGTAACGAGAGCAGGGCTTTCTTGAAGGCCGTGGCAGTATAATAGTTTCTGCGGTGCATCGAAGAAAAGGAGGGGTTCGTCGGCCTTTGGCTAGCCGCGAGGTTCAGGATGCAGATGCAATCGAAATAAGAGTCTTGTATTGGTCTTGTACTACCTCGCCGTTTGAGGGAGTCACTATTAGGTGTATTCTGGTGATGCCTCTGCAGGTATGTGATTCCGATGATGACCAAACAGAATCAATCGTCCGCAGAAGATGAACGATGACGATGGTTGCATTTGCATCTTGGATAGAAGTGTCGTTAGATTGGATGGGACTCGGGGACGTGTGGCAGCGGAGGACGGGGACTTGCCTCTGAGGGGAGCCAGTAGAGGCAGGAAGTCACGCCTGATCGTGCCTGTCTCCAAGCGTGACATGTGCTTGCCTCGTCAGATAGAGGGCGGCCCGCCGTCGTCAGCAGGAACACCACAACGGCAAGCGCTAATGCAACTCAGGCAGGAACAAGCTGCAAATAGTCAGCTTCCATGGTTCCAACACCACCAGGTACCACCCTTTCTCCCGTCAACTGCCGCCGTGCCTGACATCTTTTAAGTACTGGAACGGGCATCATTTTTTGCTTGCTATAGGTAAGCAGGGTATCCTGAGATGTGCCCTCGACTAAGGCGGGAAGATCTGAAAACTGATCTTGTCGTCGTTCTTGTCGGTAAGCCAGCGTTAGTGGCTGGCTGCCTCAAGGGAGCCTGCGGGCGCTCTTTTGCTCCTGGCAGCCTGTCGAGGTACCTTAGACACCAAAGAGCATTTCACAAGTAGCCTAGGTACCTGCTAGCAAGATTTGACAAATACCGTGCGATGAAAACCAATGGACGAGTGTTGGGAACAATCACATATTGCAAATGAAGAGGAATTGAAAGGAATAATGAGTAATCAATTGCAGAAGCAGGCCAAAGTCATCCGACGATGGAATCTATGGTATCTTTCCCTCCTGTAAACGCCTCTCGACCAATATCCGCCCGTCTTTAATCCTCCTTCATCTCATCGTCTGTATCGTGGTCGCCGTGGGGGGGTTGTCGTCAAGACGATCAAGAGTGAGTCACTGATCCTGCCGTACCACATCTACCCTGCGCCGCACGCACACGGTTTCCCACCGATATCCACGTCCGACCACCTGATGTGGAAGGCTAGGTCGATCACCCTATTTTCCGCCGTACTGGTTCATGATCTTTGAGATGTTCTCCGCGGCCCTAGCCTTGTGGCGCGCCTCACTAGCGGCGACGTTATCGTTGCGGAACGCGGCGCCGTATGCGCTTGGCTCGTCGGACGCTGGTTGGTTCTGATACATGGAAGTTCGTCGTTGGGCGAGCTCCTTCTTGGATTCCTTGGATGCGTACTCGTGTGACCCCTTTGAGGAGGAATGGCTACCACCCGTCGGATTAGCATACCAGCCCGATGCGCTTCCTTCCCCTCATATCCCTCTCCGGGAGCCGGATGAAGTACCCGCTGTAAGATGACTGTCCCGAGTGCGCCATGTTTGCCTATGCGAAGGATGGATAGCGTATGCGGAGTGGCGGGCGTGAATTCTTGTGAATGACTGATTCTCAAGGAATCGGGTAGCTGTTTGTGAGGTTGTGCGTCTGGTCGTGTGGGTGTGTAGATGTCCAAGATCCTCAGGAACCAACTTGGCCGGTTTAAATACGGCCAGCTTGCAGAGCGCGCGAACCATTGCTATCCAAAATCGCGGTTTGAAGGAGACATAATACACTTCCGACCCCTGCATGGCTGAGCTTGTCCGGGAGGAAGCCGAATGTCTTTGCAATGGTGTTGCGTCAGGTGGAATGCGGCCGTTCAACGAATGGAAGTGTCGAATTACACCCCAAGCAAGTCGAGTCGGCCGAATTACAATGCCGCCGCATGGCGGTATCGTTGAGAGGAGGCGTGGCAATCGAATCGAGGGAGCATGTTCCTCGCAGAGGTGGGCGAGGTTGTTGAAGGATTCAAACGCTGGTCCAATGGTTGTCTGGTTCCTGTTAGCCTCCTTCAGCCTGGTAAGGCGTCTGTTCCGCCCCCACCCAAGCACACAATGGGCACGGCAGATTGGAAGTCCGGATGCAGTGTGCCGGTTTACCTAGAAAGGCAGTGAAGCTGGAATATCGAGTCGTTGTGGCTCCAACGGGTTGCGGAGCAGACATCGTGCTGTTTGTGAATTAGTATAGCGTTGGTCGTGATAGCATCCCCCATCTCAAGCAGAGATTCTCTAGTCCTCTGGCTCAATGGCCGTGGGTACCAAAGCTTGCCGAGAGGCTCGGTACTGCCAAACATTTGGCATGAGGTATGTCTTTCGCTTGAAAGAACTATCAACGTGGGTCGTCCAAGCCGCGCGGACATCTTCGAAGATCTTCGAACAGCAGACCGTCTGCGACGAATCTCGAGCACTACCGGGGCCGATTCAGGTCAAGCTCGTCGTAACTTGCAATGACGAAATCAGTTTGTCTCGCTGAGCAAGATAGCGGGCTGATGCGCAAACTGAATGGCCTGTGGGTGGACTGGACTTGACTTCAAGCGATTCGACCTCTCTGACACCCCACCGGATGATCGAAAATCCTGTGCATGAGAGACTCGTAGTCGCAAGCATGCGGGAAGAAAGATGCTTCCTATTCGAGATTGGCTCGTGGCGACGGCCATTGGTTGTAATACGAGAGAAGGCCTGCCAACTTTGGCATATATCTATATATATCGTCGGAACTTGGAATTGTGTGACTCGAGAAGAATTGGGGAAGGTTCCTGTGGTGAGTTGATCCAAACGGAAGTGGAAAAACTCCACAAGCAGTGCAGGTTGGATGTAAGCGCTACGCATTGTGATGAGCCGATTCTCGTCGATGTGGCGCATAAATCTGCCTTGCCTAGAGCGAGTGAGACCCAATCGACGATGAGGTGGTGAAGAGAAAGATGTGTTGAGAAAAGGGGGGCGCTTCTGGGTGATGCAACATGACGCGGCAAGAGGCCTCCTCGCGGGGCATCCACCTGTTCGCCAGTCGCTTCGTTTGCTGCCTCGCGATGCCTCGTTCTGTCGACGGCAAGGCATCAATGGTTCGCAATCTGAGAAGGCGTCCAAATTGCCTCGTTCGAGCGAAGTTGTCCGCCTTTGGGCCGCCAGATATCAGCCGCCTGACGGTTTTGTCGGCTGCCTGGCCATGCGTCGCCGGGTGCTCTCAGGTGGCTGTAAGATCAGAGATGTCGAACATGGAGAAGCGATGAAGACTGCGGCAAAAAGTCGTAGTCCTGAGGATTGAGAAAAAGGCGATTTGATCAGGATCATCCAGGCCTGTGTTTGTGATTCTTGTTGAGAACCATAGAGTTCTGTCGAAATTGGTCGGTTTGGCAGGGTGAAATGGGGTCCAGAAGAGTTGAGTGCTCAAAGCTAGAGCGAAGAAAGCGAAGTTGGGCAGGCGTATATGTATGGCCAGCCCAAACGCATGGCGCAACCCCAAAGATTGAGAAATCCAGGTTGCCGGGAACGAAAACTCAGGACAGGAGTCCGTCGACGCGGGATGGGATTCTCTAGGACTTAAATGAAGATGGCATTGGAACTTGACGTCTTGTTGGCGTGTGAGATCACATCCGGTTGGCTGCGGGTGCTTGAGGTAAGTATCCCTGCCGTGATATGCTCCGCCTCAATCCTCATCATCATTGGCCAAATTACGGACATCCTTTAGGCAGCAGGGCTTTTCCCTCTCACGACGGCGACGGGAAGCGTCAATTCTCAGCCCTATCGTATGACAGCCAATCAGTCAGCGAATGTTTACCGGGAAGTGAGAACTGAGACTTGAGCGCCTCTGGCATTGGTTTATGTGTGGCTGAACTTCTTGATGGCACTTGGAAGTTTTCCAGGTATCATAAAACCACCAAAGCCTCCTCTCGCCTCGTTGCATACCTACTTCGCAAGTCTCGACTTTATCTACACCATTCAGAGGGTCTCGATAGTTAAGACGAGAAGATAAGTCAACGGTTCTTGGCTAAGGACTGGCTTCCAATTTGTGCATCATGATACTCGCATTCAGCACTACACCTCAGACTTCTCGTCTGATTTTCATCCCTGGCAACCTGGCTCTTCTGCCTACGAAAAAATAATGGTAATAACAGAGAAGATGTAGATATGACCTCAATTGATGCAAGGCTTATGATCTCAATGTATAATTGTTCGAAGCCAATCTCCCTTGAATTGGGCATTGGTGATATGCCTTGCTGCAAAGCCGTAAGAGCTCGGCGCGAAGCCGACATGGGCCCGGTGATCGGCGCCCCACACCGCCGCGAATTTCGTCCAAGTGCCGAGAGTGGGTCCCGAGAAGCCGGACCTCCGCAGCCTGCAGTAAGACGGGATGCACTGGCAGTGACGCGAGGGTTTTCTCGGGATCCTTCCCACCCACGGAGTACAGCCAGCAGTAGGGAAGCCCCGAAGAATGCATCGTACCTTACCGAAGCTTTCCCATGCGAAGCTCAAGAGTGCCTTGTGTTTGCCCGCTCTTCCAAGCGGCCTCCAGCCATCCCACGCCTGCCCGCGCGTGCCGTCTTTGAGTTCGATACAATCGCTCGCTTCTCCCGCGCACTCAAGTCATCCTCAATACCTATCAGTGGATGGCGACAGATATTACGCTTCTTTTACTCGGTGCATTTTGGCCGCCAGTGTCAATTTGGTGGTCAAAGGCCTCTTTATTGAAGACGGCACGACCAGTCGACCAGCGTCAAGGTAAGTCGCGGCCTGATCAAAAGGACGAAAAGAGGAAGGTTCCAGATTCAATGACTAAGTAAGCTCCCCAAGAAGATGATACTCCACTATCGACAACCCGCCCCGGGATAACCTCACCCAGAGATGCAAGAGTAGGGCTGGTGTCCGGTGCCTCACACATTTCAGAATAAACGCCTTGCACCCCACCCCAGAATAGAGACTACATGCGCCACGAGACCTTCAACCTTACTCATTGGTATTACCATGATGCAGTGCACTTATTTGACAATTGTTCGATGTATGATCATTGTGATATTCCCTTTTGATAGACGACCGACGCAGAACTACCACTGTCGTAAGGCATCCGTTGTAAGACGTTCATCGCAACTCCGAAATGAATGAATATTCAGCGTCAGACTCTCGGTCAGGGGTTGTTTCTGCGGTATTGGCCTGCGACCGTCGCCAAACTCGCGGCAACTCTGCTCTCATGTTGCGCGACGGTTACGCGCTTATCGGTGCTCTGGTACGAGACGCGATAGGCATTGCTATTTTCCGATGACGACTGGGATTGGTACAGGTTCAGCTGTTGGCGAGAAAGGCTTCTCTCCGAGTCTTTTGTCGAATGTTTATGTGTTAAGTTGGACTCGGAACGCCTGCAATGACCCGGTCAGTATACCAGGTCTCACATTCTGTGCGCATGTTTCTAGGCAGGATCATAATGTAAGGTAGAACAGCAATTGTACCCCTTGTAGACAGATTTCCCGGACTGTGAATCCATACTGATTGCAAATGTACTCGTTATGGTGTTCGCTATCGTGGATACATGCCAAATTGGTCAAGCTTAGCTTGCTCGTAGCTGGCAAAAAGGCGCGAAACCGGTCGTTGCTGCGTGGGAGACGTAGTTGTGAGCTTCCACGGGCCTCACGAAATCCCACCTTTAATACTACCAGCACATAAGCTTGCGGACCGTCAGATAAGATCAGCCTGTTCGTATAGACGGAAGCTCTAATTGAAACACTTCTTGTCATGGTCAAGACGACCTGGGCGCGGTTCCGACTAACCATTCAGCAAGGATGCTGGTCAAAGTCCAAATGCAAGGCAATTCGCCAATGATCGCAGTAGGTGCATTGCCTCAATGAAGGCAAGCTTGCAACTGCGAGGCGAATGCCTTCCGGTTAAGTATAAAGTGTGGGTGGGTAATTCCGTCCGGTGGTCTTCCGGCCGAGTCATCGTCGTGGGTCTGATCAGGAGCCGGTCTTGTTGTTCCGACATGGATCCACAATCCATACCCCGCGGGGCACAAGTCTGCATCTTCGGTGTTGCTGATAAGTTTTGGTGAGATAGGCAAGAGGCGAGGTTAATCGGCCTAATGAAGTCGCGGTCGAGCCTTTGTCATGAGAGTGGGACGATGCGTGCTACGCAACGAAAGATAGATCTCTTGCTACGATGGATGGCCCGCTCGATTGGTGCTTCGTCTATCCGTTTCTCTTCGATCCAATGGGTCATCAGATATGTGTCGAACGAGGACAACCCGCAGTCTGTTGAATCAGCATGAACGCAACCATCGTGGTCTTGCGGCGACATCTGAGCTTGCTTGCTCTCCAAGCCGTCATCATCATTCGGCATGAAGGCAACAGACTAACATCTCAGGATTGGCCTGCCAAAAAGAATGGTTTTCGAACTGAGGCCAATCAAAGGTTCCATACACATCGGCCAACGGCCCGGGCAAGACAAAATTTCAAGTGTTCTTCAAGACATAGTCTTCTAGCCAGGTTGACGGTTGACTTCAACCACGCCCAATTGTCCAACGGAAGAGAGCGTCCGCCCTGCCTCGATGCTCTCTTGAGCGCGCTGCATGAGAGAACTCCACTCAGGTGCAAGTCGCTCGAGCAAGCCATGATACGAATGAGATATCGGCGTTCTCCGATCACCGTTGTCCAAGCGGCGGGCAGAGATGCAAAAGAAACACAAGGGATCGGTCCCAACGTGATTCTGGGTCACTTGACTGCAGGCTCTCGTTATCGTACTGAGAGAACGAGCTTTCCCGTGTTCTCGAGCTGCCTGACGCTCTCACTCGATATAGTGCCAGGAGCAAGACGCATGACGGCCGTGGTCTAGTTGACACCTCGCTGTAACGTCGGTGAGCATCGGGCACCTCTGCACCTCGAAATATGCGTCGTGACGTCTCGTGATGTTGGTCGTTCAGGCAGCAATAGTCCGCCAGAGCCTGACGAGGCATCTAAGTCGCCTTTCTCTGACAAGTGGTTCGCACCGAATCCGGGACAGTCAGCTGGTGCCATTCGCGAGCACATGGCGTTTTCTCTGGGGTGGCGCTGATCAGAACGATCTATATCCGCGTTGTTTCCGTTGATACGGCCTGCGTTGATGTCCCTTTCGGTGTTGTCCTGGATGGTTATTCTCGTCGGATCCGCTTGCAGCAGCGTCTTTCTCTCGGGAGAGGTGTTGATGTTCTT
This sequence comes from Colletotrichum salicis, assembly GCA_001563125.1. Classification (NCBI taxonomy): domain Eukaryota; kingdom Fungi; phylum Ascomycota; class Sordariomycetes; order Glomerellales; family Glomerellaceae; genus Colletotrichum; species Colletotrichum salicis. The sequence continues at coordinate 17,084 of JFFI01001619.1, forward strand.
AGCTTGGTTTGTTTCAAGATCGGTCTATCGCTGGCTGGTACTGTCGAGCTGGGCTGTCTGCCAAGGCTTCTCGCATGGCCGTCGTCCCTCAACGCTTGCTTTTGGGCAAGCGATTGTGTTTCGTGTCGGCAAGGCGTGTGACTCATGTAAAGGATAATTGAGAGTGCGCAAGCAAGGCCACAACCTGAATATGCTTCTTGTGGGCTATGGCAGCATATATAGATAGACCGTCGAAGAGACCTTGGGGTTTTCTTGGAGAAGAGAGTTCAGATTGCAGGATTCCCTACCGGAGGGAGAAGGGTTCTCTCGTTCTATTAAACGAAAGTCGGAAATAACGAGTATGAGAGTATTCCCGCACAGCATCTGCATAAAGTACCTTGATGAGCATCTATCCGTACTTGCTGTGCTGTACTTTTCCTTTGGACGTGCAGCACTTCCATTCGAGACTGGCGAATCAAATGACACAAGTTTTCATGCATGATGCATCTGAGGAGCTCAGGCTGTCGTCGCATCAGCTTGAAATGACGCCCTCTTTTTGGTCCGCACACATGCGATCAATTTCCAGTCGCTCTACCTTCGTCCGGGCCACGGAAGTCCAGAGCCACCGGCTACTTGAGGCACTGACATATCGGCTGGCCTACATGAAGCCAACTGCACATCTGTTGGTCTGCACGAGCCGCACTTGAACGTTTGCCATGTTTGAGAGAGACACTCATGATGCTGTAAGCATGGAATCTTACTCTGGCTATTAGGACAGCATAGCTTGTGCAATTGGAATTGTAGACAGATACTCACTTACGGATGAATTGATCTTGGTAAACGGACTTTCTCTCAATATGTAGTGGTTGTGCGATAGAGCTTATTACTGGAAGCTCTTGGTTGTTACTCTTGAATAACATGCTCTGCATTCATGACAAGCAACCTTCTTCAGTTTTAGGATTGGATACTGTCCCCGACTTCATCTATCGCCGTGTTGATTGTGTTTATTTAAATAGTCCCACTTAAGCTCGTCCTAAGTCCAAGTGATTCCCTGCAGCTCACACATCCGATCCGAATGGCCAGGCTCATAAACATCAGTAGGCCCATACTCACCCCCTTCCGCCGCATCCATATTACACACATTGACATTAAAGTTGCACAACTGCACCGGCTCCAGCCCAACACCCTTCTCCGACACAGTCTCCCACGGGTTCGTCAGCTGCTCGTAATCATGCTTGTCAAAGCAGTCCGCAGGCCCTTTCAGGATCTCCTCCTTGGTAAGCCCATACGTCTGGACGAGCTTCTCCGCCAGCCGGTGCTCAGGCACCTCATCATCGCTATCGTGCCTCTGGAACCGCCATTCGGTCCACTTGCTGTTGGCCTCCTGTCTGCACAGGATAGCAGCAGATGAGTGATCGCACGCCGTCTTGTTGAAAGTGCGGATAATGTACACATTCTGTGCCTGCATCAGCAGCGCCATAGCGTTGACACTGACAGTCCTGTACATCCACGTATCAAAATCGTCCTGCGTGATATTCCTCTGGCGCGAGAGGAAGCCGCCACCACTCAGAACCTTGTTGATGCCCCAAGTCGGATCATTGATGGGCGCATCAATAACCTTCTTCGCGTATGTCCCGATTGCCTGCTTATACTCATCGACTTTGCTGCCCATCTGGCTAGACAAGTCGCTCCATCGCAGGAATTGACCGCCCGCGCTGGGCGCCAGCATCATTCCACCCGCAATGATGTTGCCGCCTTGGACGGTGCTGGCGATGCTGCCTGCGGTTGCGCCGAGTGCTGCTGTGGTTGGGAAGGCGTTGAGAATACCGTTGACCCATGCTAGGAACTGCTTCATGGGAGTGACGTTGTCTTTCTTCGCTGGCCACAGGTCGTCGACTACCTTTGCGAGCTTCAGGCCTAGGATGGTGGCGGCGTATGTAACGGCGAGGTTGAGGTTGTTGACGTAGTTGTTCCAGCCCTGCACGCCCATCAAGGCATACCTGGGGAAGCGGTTTAGTACAACGCAGTGCTTGAACATGAATCTGAGCGTCTGACTTACCACCCGGGTAGAGTGACTGGTGTACACGGTTGGCCGGCATTGCACCACAGGTTTACTCCGCAAAAGAAGTTGGGAGCTCCCAAGTACGCCCCCAAAGCTTGGACATTGTCGGAGGAGTATTCCGTATAGCGCTTCACGGCGTTGGCTAAGAAGCTGTCGACGCCCTCCTTCTTCCATGTATCGCTCGAGAGTTGGCTAGGCACACAGTTCGCACGAGAACTCACTACTGAGAGCAAGTCGGAGCTGCGGCTAGACGGCGCCGCGTCCACATAGACACTCAGATACCCAACGCATAAAGCTCGTAAAGATCGGAAGTGCATGATGGGCTATTGTCTCTGGAGAGTGAATTGCCGGCAGTTACTTTGAAGAATTGATGTAAAGCTGCCTAGAGGTCGATGCGAAGAAGCTCTTCGACGAAAATTGAAAGACAAGAGATATGACGCCTGGCGGTGCGAGTTCATCCGAGGCAGGTTCCTGGAGTCCAAGTGAAACGTATAAACATCTCAAAGACCATACGATCAGTCTCCACGTTCACCGAGCAAGCTCATTCCTAGGACGTGCGGTTTGTCGTCAAAATTGGCAAGCATCATTGCGTGATAAGGTGTAATCGAGCAAGGTCCTCCTTTCATCTATTTAGACTTTGTTGCGATAACATTGATGATGATTGACTTGAACATGAATCGTCCATAATGCATCAGACTCATAGCAAAAGACTCTTCGGTACGGTCAATGCTGTGATGAGTGCTTCATAGATAAGGTTTCCACCAAGCTTGGATCACTATGGGTCAAGCTCGGCGTTGCCGTTTAGTTCATGTTTCCCCATTCGACGATCTTCTGGTCAGTACTGGTGTAGATCACCCATCAAAGTTTGCGGGAAAGTCTGCCAGGAGTAATATAGAGAAATTGATAGGACTATGAGCAACTCATTCAATCACTTGGCTCCGCTATGGCGATAGCCACCGAGTACACAGTTGGCTCTGGGGTAGAGCCGAGTATCTAGTCGTTCTATTACTCGTAAATAACTATACTTTTGAGAGACTGAGATGTGACTATAGACTCAAGACGTGATACTCTAGCTTGATACAGTCATCGTTCTCTAGATAGAGTATCACCACAACAAAAAGACTGCCAACGCATTTACAATTGATCTTGAAGTTAGAGCAGTCCGCGCTTTTCCAATCCTTCATTCTCTATCTTTCCACAAACCAAACTCATCATACGATACACACACCAGTGACCAACCATGAAACTCTCCATCCCCTTCCTCCTCGCCGCCTTCACCACACAAGCCCTCGGCGACAGACACCACTTCTGCTGGTGCGGAAGCGACCAAGTCCCCAAATCCGACCCTTGCCTAACACAAGCCGCCTGCGCCAAGTACCCCCAAGACAAATTCTTCGGCGTCAAGGGCGGCGACCCATCCGCACCGACGATATCGAAATGGAGCGAGAAGAAGGGGAAATGCTATAGCACGCGCGCGTGGCCCGTCATCCCGCATCCATTTCTCGGCGGCAACGAGTTTGAGGATGCGTGCTTTGCTGCAGCGACGGATCAGGCTGTCATTGGTGCCTGTGGTGTTTCGCCGGGAGTTAGGACGGGGGTTAAGTCGTATTGCTCTGAGCCTTTCGACTGAGAGGATGTGGATAGTTTGACAGGCAAACGCTTCTCAAAGAGTAAACTCTTGCAATTGTAGGTATTCACTGACTCTTTTGGTGTTCTTAGTCTTTAACAAATCCACACGAGGGAGTGCAAACCAGAATCGTGCGCAATCAAAATCGGCGTTTGATGGGATTCGAATGAGTTAGTGAGGTTGAAACATGGAATGTTAACAAAAGGCACTGGATTCAGTCCGAAGATGTTATGTTTGTCTTCATTGGCCTTAAAACTTGGGATTGAACTAGAGAACAACGGTCATTCATCCATGATGTCAACCACAATCGTTATTGACCCACCAACCTGGCCTCAGCTGGCACCAATGATGACCGCCAATGGGTAGCAAACAGAAGTTTGAAGGAACGTTCGCTATGCATCTTGATATGCCAATCCAAAGACAAGAGGCCATGAGAACAACTTGTGTTCAACCTGCTTATTGTCTTAAACATCGAGTCGTAAAGCTGTCATGCTGTGTCTTAGTACCTTGGTGAAGAGTGAAGCTCCTGCGAGACAGCAACTGCCCACAGCTGTGTAACAACACCCCGCCAGTCAAACCATGGCCCACACACCCCATGACCCGCCCTCCTTTATAATCTGCCAATTTCTGTCATATCTTGCCTTCGGGCATTTGGTCAATTTGAAACGATACAGAGAAGATGTAAGCACCATCCCTGTACCCCTGGGGTTCGAATCTGGAACCAGTCACTAACTTTCCTCACAGTAGCATGGCCCCTGCACTAAGGATGACACGCT
>JFFI01001619.1:21537-45692 GCA_001563125.1 Colletotrichum salicis
TCCCCATCCTTTGAAATCGACCTGACGCGACCCGATATCTCTACCATCCGGCGCAGATCTGCCTTGCCATACCCATGGTCTCTGCCAGGCCTTTCCTTGGGCACTTTCAACGCGTGCTTCCCTACCTTAGCCGGATGGTTGATGACTCACAGCAAGACTCGGCGATTGCGCCAAACGGGATCTGGAAAAGTCTTTTGGGCGCGCACTAGGATCAGTGGTACACGCTATTCCTGCCACTCGGAGAAGATTAGTAACCAGGCCGCATCACCGTTAATGAGGTGCAGCATGCCATGATTCCACATCGACCACTAAAGTCAGAAGTCACACACTCGCATTCGACAAGTAAACAACTTAAAACATTGTGTGAAGAATATCTTTTTTTATTAAACCAGCAGTAAATAACATTAAAAATACTAAGAGGGTTGACCGTATATCCGCCGCCCGTACTATGTAGTAAGAAAGATTATGATCTAGATGTGCTTGAGAACATGATATCTAATGGTCTATAAGGAGTGTGGGTTGTGTCATTAAGTCATGAAGCAGTGAGAAATGCAAACGGAATCATGAAATCCGTGGTAAATGGTAATCAATCTCATGCCTGGGGCGCGGCAGTGCGTTTGGGCATCTCCATGTCCACCCCACGGAAGCGCATGCCACGCTTCTTCTTGGACGAAGTGCTGCTGGTGCTAGTGGACGAAGTCTTCTTCTTCTTGTCGTCATCATCAGACTTGCTGGTGGTGGTGGCCTTGGCGGTGATAGTCGAGCTGGCAGAAGTGACGACGGCGGAGGAAGTAACCACGGGGCTCGTGGTGCTGACTACCAGAGTCGAAGGCGTCGCGCTCGGGGAGGGAGCATTGGTCTTGGTGGCCCAGTAGGCGTCCAGACGGCTCTCAACCTCTTGCTCGTTGTTGTAGGGCTGGAGCTTGGCCATGTACTCGATGCGAGACTTGATCGCTTCGTAGTCGGACGCAGCAGCGTTCTCGTTCTTGGAGCGCCACTCCAACTGCATGGGGTCGGCAAAGGCTTCCTCGTCGTAGCCAAGGTCCTCGAGCTTAGTGACGTTGAAGGCAGCCATCATCTCGTGATCCTCGTGAATGAGGTTGTGGCAGTGGAACATGTACACACCGGGCCAGGGAGCGTAGTGAGCCTCGACAGTGACGGTCTCGCCGGGTCCGACCCAGACGACATCCTTGAGGCCTTGGGACTCATATGGGAATACGGTGTTGCTGCGGCCGTTGACACGCTTGATGACGCGGAAGTCGACGAGGTGGATGTGAATGGGGTGACTCCAGCCACCGGAGCCGTTCTCGAGCTCCCAGACTTCAATGGTACCACGCTTGGGCTTGGCAAGGACGCGGTTGTTCACATCGGCAAAGATGACACCGTTGATGCGCCAGTCGCTGCCGGTGCGGTGGAAAAGGAAGTGCTGGTCAACGCCGGTCTTGTCCTTGGGGAACGGCACGGCGCGGAGGGCAGAGGGGACTTCGGACTTATCATTGACCGAGTCGTCGCTGACCACAAAGCGCATGACCTTGTCGGTGTGCAAGTAGTCAACATCCGCGGCGAAGCCTCTGGTGTTGCGCATAGTGACGTTCTCGCCCTTATATTTGGAGAAGTCGATGACGATCTCGTAGCGCTCGGCCATGGAAATGTACAGATCCTTGACCTTCTGGGGTCCCGTCAAAAGGCCGGCATCGGAAGAGATGACTTCGAACTCGACCCTGTTGGCCTTGAGATCTTCGAGGTAGAGGAAGAATGTGCGGGAAATGGCGGCATCGAGAAGACGGAAGCGGTACTTGCGGGGCTCAACCTTCAGATACGGCCAAGGCTGTCCGTTGACGTGAATGACGTCTCCGTACAAGCTGGTCTGTTCGTTGGCAGGCGAGTACAATGTACCATCAGAATTGTATTGCTTCGCAGAGAGAATCAGGGGAATGTCGTAGATGCCGTAACCACTGGGAAGCCCAAGGGAGTCTTCAGCAGAGTCATGAAGAATGTATGCGCCAGCCTGGCCAAAGTAGGCGTTCTCAGCAGTGTGGTCGATGGCGTGATCGTGGTACCAGAGGGTGCGCGCGTTCTGGTTGTTGGGATAGTAGTAGTCTTTGTACTGACCAGGGTTGAAGACGTCTTCAGCCCAGCCATCCCAAGGTGTGCGCTGAGCAAAACATGTTAGAAATGATACCTCAAAGATGGATGAAGAAGCCTAACCGAGGGAGAACCATGAAGGTGAACGGAGCTGGCCATCTTGGCGTGGTTAATGAAGCGGACGACCGCCTCCTCACCACGCTCCATGAGGAAGGTTGGCCCAGGCGCTATGCCATCGTAACCAACCAAGTTGGCCGGCTTGAGGTTGGGGTAGACTTGAGCGGTGAACTCCTTGACATCAACCTCATAGTACCTGATCTTTTTCCCAGTCACCGGGTTGGTGATCGGCTGGCTGGGGCTGCTGAGAGTTAGGCATGGGGTTTCTTTCCAAACGGGATGAGGCGAAGGATTAGGCTCACTATCGCTCCTCTTTGGGAGGGGGAATCGGCAGAGGAAACTCATAGAGCCATGTGTATGCGGGACTTTCCCAATCCTTGGCGAGGGTATCAGAGGCAAGAGCCAGGGCGATGGCCAGAGACCGGCGAAGAGTGAGAGAGACCATGGCGGAGATGGAAGATGATATGCAGGGAAAAGAGCCAAGAGAAACAGTGCAAGTGACAAGTGTTGGCCAAGACGGGTGGCGACGCCTTTGTAACTGTCAAATGCTTGGAAGGAGACGAGTGCGATGAGACTGGTGGAGAAGAATTCTATTTGTCGCGACGAAACTCCAGTATTTATCAACTTCCACATTTCTTCTTGATCATAAATCTGGGTGGCCGAGGCTGCGAGACCATGGACCGAGTTACGGCAATCCAGTCCAATCTGACAAGACCCACGCCGGGTCCCAGGTCGAAAGCCACAACGACAGCGTTAGCAATGGCTTGGGCCGGTGAAGAGTGGACCTCAAGAAAATGTTTCCCGCACAGAGGCTATCGGCTAGCCTTTTGGAGCAAGAGCATCGCTAGTCTGAGCTGCTCTCCATGGCCAGCAACACCCTTGAGATGGGTGGGCTGACGAGGGCATGCTGCAGAGCTCAATGGCTGACTTACAGTCCTTGAACCTGGACCGCGTCGTTCGGTGTCGGTGGGGCATATCGTTGTCCATGCATACACTCCAAGGGCAGATTTCTGCACGGTGAAGAAATCAATCCAACCTAGAAACACGCGATAGATGCAACTCTCTTGTCCGAGTATGCAGAGGGAGGGCCTAGGCCACCGACAACCCATGATCTTGGTTCAGCAAGAGCAGCAGCCCATGGGATTATCGAGCTAGTCTCCAGCACGTGCGATCCATTCGATTCCTCGAAGGTGGCCCATCTGCGACCTCGTGGATCAAAGACATGGACAAAGAAGTCAAGGGGCGGCAGCGAAAGCCATCCAGATCCAAGTTCCCAACGTCGAAGTGCCTTCCGTGGTTGGGTCAGCGAGCAGGCCGTCAAGATGAGCGCCACTCTCACGTAGCGCACCATTTGATGCATGGAGTTGTAAGAAAAGCGTTTGCCGGCTAGGCACGGGAGGTTAACCTGACGCTGTTCAAGACAATATGGGCAGGCTGGAAGTTGCCACTAGGTGTCGAGGCCATAAAGAAAGGGCTAGTGCGGCTGTTCAGTCAGTCTAGATCCCTTGTTCTTGAATCTGGTGTGGCGATTTCAGCCTCAGAACCCTTCGACAATGCGAGATATCAATAGCGCGAGCCTATTAAGTTGAAACGAGCCACTGACCGAGCACCAAAAATGGGCCAGCGAGGCTATTCTGGGATCACGGTACCGGCTCGAGCGCCAGTATCGATAGGTGCAGGAAGCCTGAGAGCTGATGTGTATCAAATGGACTGTGGATGAAGATGTGACTCGGAGCTGACATGCAAGAGGTTCCAGGGTACTGGGTCGGTAGTCTGCGGAGGTGGAGGTTGACGGTATCATTGACGAATCGGACTTTGCGTTCCCCAGAAGACGGGAGCAGGGATGCTGCCCCGGACCAATGGCTTCGGAGTTGTGGAAGGGTGCATCGTATCTGGTCCAGCTGCAAGAACATGGGAGCTGAACAACTCGAAGTGGGCATTCTGTGCGACTCGAACGCTGTGGGCCTCCACACAGGCCTAAAGTTGGTCTCTATCGACGCTCCGGCCGGCTCTGATCGGCTGCCGATTGGGCATCCTTTCCTTCCAATGGCGGAGGGGCACACCCTGGCTCATGCCAGCCCCATGTCATCCATGACAGGCAAAACTTTCTCGTTGGTGTCATCGGGCTGACAATGCTTAGCATACGGTGTCAGCAGCCGACCTCAAGAGGTTGTTGAAGGCTGGTTGAAAGAGCCAGACGCAGTCATGCGGCACGTGATATGATGTGGGAGCGGGAGGGAGGGCTGTCACTAGGACTAGAGAGACAGGCCAGGCTGACAAGACTTATCTTATCGTACGCCACATTGACGCAGCCGATGGATGCTGCAGAATGCTTATTCTTTCGATGATTCGACAATGATTCGACGTCGTCTCTTGTCGGTGAGCTTCTTCGTCCGACGTCTGCGCAGAGGGAAAAGCTCCATGTCGATATCGGATGGAGCGTTGAAGTTCGGACTATGCACATCGTCTGGACTCTGATGGCCTAGCAGTCTGATCTCAGGGGTAAAAAGGAGAGTACGTGGAGGCAGTGTCCATGTTTCGGCCGGAAATGGAAAAGAGACGAAAGGCAGGGCAAAGCGTTGAAGTCGCCGGAATTGGCGATGAGGCAGGGGCAGAACGGGAGGAGGAAGAAAGGAAGGAGGGGGGGAAGTCGAAAGAGAGAGAGCGCGCCTTCCCCAAGTTTTCGGTTCCCGAAGCCCCACACTTCAGTGCCAAGACGCTACCGTCGCTAAACCTTATTAGCGCTTCAGCCCGGACCAAGATGAAGCTCAAATATCTGGAAAATGATTGGCCCACAGTGCCCAGTTCCCGTAATCGGGGCTTCAGGGTTCACCTTAGTCAGGCGCTTGTTGTTCACCTCTGTTTCCATCGCCGCCGCTAGACGTTGAAAACCTCCGAGTAAACTCAACCACACCACATTCTCTGGCCGTGTCCTTCAGCGCTTTGTGCTCGTATACCCCAGGCTGCCACCTCGTGGACCTGACAGCAAATCATTCATCCGGCAATCGTGGGGCCCAGGACTCCAGCTACCCAAACTGCCGGGTCACGAACAATGAGACCACACGAGCGGTTCCTTGTCCTTGTCCTCCTCCAAGCCGAATCTTTAGGTCTAAGCCGATGACAATGTCTCGAGGCCCCCAACGTTACTCGTTTCACGCCAAACGTTGCGTATACGATAGAAAGCCTGTTCGGATGATTGCCAAAGGATACGCACGCGATGTGCTCTCGAATCTTTACTCAGTCTTTGTCGTGTGGGCCTAATCGTCGAACGGCTGCCCACCAAGCTCCCATGCCAAGACCCTGGACTGACTGAAGATTGCCTGAGTTGCTTTTCGCCGTCCAAGAGAAATATCTGGTGGCGGTAGACGGTTTTCTTGTGGCGTTCCGCTGTCGAGTGGTATCCTCAGCTTCTGCAGACCCTCATCTCCTCATCCTGTGATCTGCCAGCTATCCAGCCCTCTGGCTGATAAATCATGACTATCCAACCGGGATCCTCATCTCCGCACAATTCAGTGTAAGATTTGTGGAGATCTGCATAGGATTACTGACCTGAAGTCGTATCTCTAGCTCCTCGTGCATGGACCGGCATACGGCCAGACCAGTCTTCAGTATCGCGGCCTCGTCGGCCTCGTCGGAACTCGCGATCCCGGTCTTTCTTGCATACTGCATATCGTAGCTCGTGCATGTGCATTGCCACATGCACAAGATCCTTCCACACCATCTGTCTATTCTGGATTTATCCTCTCGTTTCGAGTCAGCTCGCCTAGCCTCATGGGGTTATCAAAGGAATCACTTCTCGGGTCCTAGTCCGCTACGAAGCCACGTTCTAGACCATTCGTGTTCTAGCTGCCAAGCCTCTCGGTCCCCGCGAATCCATCCCGGGTCTCGAGAACATGGTAACTATTGCAGGGAGACACGATCTGGGCCGACTTTTCAGAAAGTATTCATAAGTGCCGGGTTTCATCGCGATATCCCCATCGACATGAAGCTATTCACCACTCTCATCCCTCACAATCTGATATCTGGCGAAGTGATCTAGCCGACTCAGACGTACCTTCATCATGCTATCGGCAAAGACAATCTTCCACGCGGCCTTGAGCGCTTCGCTCTCTTTCACATCTGTGCAAGCACAGGTTGCGGACTACCCATTTGACATTAACGGAGCTTTCGAGGGGTCAGTATACTTCCCTCCAGTGATAAGACAGTCATGAGCGAACTTCATACTGACGGAGAGAATGCAGCGCTTCTGCCACCACAACAGACTTTAACACGGGTGGCACCTTCAGGTGCAATGGCCACGCTATCACTGTGCCCAAGAATCTTCAAGTCACATTCCCGGCGGCCTTCATCCCGTACAGGGAATTCGTTGGTAGCAGTGGTGGCTACACTGGCTACAACTGCGAAGTCACCGGCAATGTCGTCAATGGAGTTCCCATTGCTGCCCAGGTCTCAATTGCACAATCGCTGCTAAACGGTGCCTCTGGTTTCGTTGATAGCGTGAACAATGATGGTCGGATCAAGTTGACGGACGGAAACATCATCCGTATCAACGACCCTAACGCCATCTACTCCGTCGGATACACTTCCCAGCCTTTCTTCACTGCAGATGATGCCAACCCGAGTATCAGCTCTTTCTCTGGCTTTCCCATGTGTGTTCCGCGAAGCGCCGCCGATGCTCTTTGCCCTCAATCCAACAGACCCGATGTCACCCCAGGCGTTAAACAGGGGCTTTTGTAAGTCTTGATAACCACCTTCTCTCCGATGCAAGCTAACACATCATTAGCAAAGCACCTGACGCCCTCGTCATGGCCCCTATCGTAGCGGGTGATTTCGTCGAGTACTCTGGTGTTCAGTCCGGTGGCGAAATCATCGTTTACAACCTCGTCGTGAGCAACGTCCAAATAACCACTACGGGTGTTCCGACATACATCCGCATGGAAGATGCCAACATTGGTGTTTGGACCGCCGACACTGTCAACCAGGAAATCGCACAGACCAGAGTAAGTTCCCATGCTGGTGCACCCCGCATCTCGAAGTGCCCTTTCAGCTAACGCATCGCAGTTCGTCGGCTACACATCTGACTCTGCCGCAAATGTCAACCCCATCAAGATCTACGCCATTGAGTACGACCCGTGCACCGGCGAGGCCGTCGACCGTGAGATCGCGGGCGTGAGTGTGCCCGGCACCGAGGTCCGCAACAAGTTTGAGTACCGCATCAAGGCTACCCAGAACGACAACTACGCCCGCGAGTACCGCGTCGTCGCCGGCACCGGCACCGTGAAGACCAAGAACGGTGTCCTGGCCGGCCAGTACGTTATGCCTGTCTCCGAATGGATTCAGCCCGAGGACTCCGTTCCCGGCCGCCCTCCTAGCCCACATGATTTCCGCAGCTACGCTTTCCTGACCAAGGGACTCGGTCGCGATGCGGAGGGTAATCTCTGGGGCCCGCTGAATCCCTTCCCCCAGACTGGCGCTACCCTCTACGACAACTCCAAGTGCCCAGCCGCTACCACTCCTACTACCGGCACTGGCACTGGAACGGGTACCGGTTCCGGCACCACCACGACCCCTGCCATTGCTGCCAGCAGCTCAGCAGCGGCCGTCAAGTACAAGGATTTCGTGACGATGCCCACCTTGAACTGGGTCTCATCCCAGAGCGGCACCCTCACCGTCGGCTGCCAGTCCAACAGCACCGACGACGCAGCGGTCGCGATGAAGCTGAGCTACACTAACAAGGACGGCACCACCACCGGCCTCGCCATGACCTCCGGCGGCAAGGGTCTCTGGAACTTCAATAGTAACAAGATCAAGCAGCCCACAACTGGAACGGTCATTTGCAAGAGTGGTCTTGGCGGCCAGGTGGCGCGCTGAGGTACTTGACAGGAACGTTTGGCTGTTGATCTTTGTCGTTTTGTTTGGGACTTGAATGCGTGATACCTTTTAGATTTAGATTCCATATTAATGAATGATGACCATCATTGTAACGATTTGGCAGGTCTCTGTGTTGCTACTTGATCATATGAGGATAGTCACGGCCGAAAGCATCAGTGGCAAGACAATTCTACAAGTAATGAGTAATCAACACGGCTTCAGGAGTATGTTGGTGATCAAAAATATCAGCATAGAGCAGGGGGAGGGGGCTCGGACAGCTTGCAATTTACGAACGACTCGGCATGTCTAGAGTCTATTTAGAGTCCCCGCGAGTTTGAGAAGAGGAAAGGATAGCCGACTAAGTCCATGTTTAGTGTCGTGCTTTCGAGTCATTCTTAACGAACGGTTAGCGTTTGGTGGAGATGAGTTGGAGAGCGTGTAACGTTTGGAGCGCTAGAGCGAGACGAGCTAACCGAATACTCTTTGGCTGCTCCGATGACGTGCGGCTGAGGGTGAGGTGACCCTTGGTTACTGCCAAGTCTCCTTGTTTTGGATAGAGGTTGAGGTCTGCTCACGAAGGCCTTCTCTTCTCCTATTCTCAGGGTGCCAGATCTAAACTCGAATACAGCGCGAATATTCAAGCTTTTGATTCACGATCCTCCAAGTCCCTAATTTACATGGATGCCAAATTCACTTTTAGCGACTGACGGCGCTGAAATTTCATTTGCATAGGTAGTTTAATTCCCGGTACGATAAAATCCGTGACTACCTTCAAGTGGAAGCTCGAGTCCAAAATTTATTATGAGGTGTGAAAAGAGCAGTGGCAAGTCTGGAGTCATTTCATGTCAGAGTATATTTCTCTAATTTCCTCCTATCAAATGTGCAAGAAGAGTTGAATGGGAGGAACCGGGGAGACGTAAGTTCCAATGTCATACAGTTCTCGGTAGGATAGTCACCGTCATATGGAAAGTAGCCGGACCGGCATCCGCTCGTAGGTTCCAGCCATTAGACACTGATTATTTCCAAAGCTTATTAAACCAATCCCGGACACTTCACGATTAGAACGATCCTTCACAAAGAAAGGTACTTGAGAAAATGCCCTAGGGTATTCTAAATTTTGATGCTAGGCAATGCTTTTCATTCCCTCTCGCTCCAGTACTAGAGTCATTTTTGTCGCCGGCGTAGCTCAGACGCGTGTCGAAACTGCTTAACTATTGCTAGGATTGTGTTGGTATACACGTCAGCAGGGCAACCGCACGGTTGGAACGAAGTGTCAATAACGGTCTATTATTGCTGCGTATGGAGGTGGAAGGAGGAGGTTGTGGGCAGAGCCCATAATCCTTCAGAAGTGGTATACAAGTGAAAGGGCCGTTTGTAAGTGCCCATACCGCCTTCCAGATCCACCCTTTTTGCCGACTGCTTAGAGATCCAACAGATTGAGTCTACTCAGGCTGCAGGCAATTCAGGAAGGCCCTCCTCGAGTGGTGGCGAAGGTAGAACCAACCTGGTTTTCTTCCAACGAGGTCTCTTCACATCAGGTCCAAGATGAATCTTTCTATCGTGACGCTGCATTTGGAACAGAACCAGAAGTCGGTACATTTCCGGCAAGTGAATACCTCGCCGATTACGTGCTACTCATAAAAAGCAAGGCATTAGCAACACATTCATTCGGCGATGAGGGAAACATATACCGATTGACAACAAGAGCAAACCATTCCTTGACGTGGATAGCCCATTTTGTTCTTCATTATGACTTTCTCGAGTGACTTTGACTTGCTGTTGCTCGGGATCGCATTCGCCAACACCGCACTGATATCTTTTCCACTGTTGTGGAAATAGGCGATTTCCAACGGGGTCCATTTCGATCCCGTTCTGGTCTTACACTCGACTTCGACATTCGCGCCCCCCCTGAGGAGGTATTTAACCACCTCTGCTTGATCTTGAGGTGTTTTATCAAACTTTGCTTTCGAGTTCAGACCTCTAGCAGCTTAGCATAATGCCGTCTAGTCATCGCGATCGCCTTGGTCGATGTCCACAACTTGAGCTGAAAGGATATCTTTGATCGCCTGGACATCCCCACTTTGAGCTGCTCAGTGTAAGATGGTGCGACCGGTCGTGTCTGCGGTGTTCAAGGGAACTTTCTTAAGTCGGTGAGCTTCGACAAGGTGCGAGAGCCTGTCAGACGAATGAACAGTTGCGTAAGTAATCGGCAGACTTCCCATTTCGTCAGCAACACCCGGGCTCCCACTGAGTTCGTTCAGAAGAATCTTGCATGTGCTGTCTAACGGCAATATGCAAGCTATATTGAGCGCAGTGCCAAAATATCCGCTAGCTTGATTAATATCCACTTTCGCCTCTCTCACGAGATATTGGATAATCTCATCGTGGTCGGATCGACGTATGCCGGCATGCAGGCTGCCAAGACATGTGGCCTGCAAAGCACCGCCGAGCGAGCCCTTGGAGATGAAGCTTGCGTCTGCTTCGCATGTCTGATGAAGGTATTTGACCGCTTCCAAATTGCCGTCATAGCAAGCCTTACTTAAGACTGTGCCGTACCGAGAATTGTCTAAATTGACTTTGGCGCCCTCGGCAATCAGTTGCCGAATTAACGGCTCGCTGAATACGTTACTTGTGATGAGGTTGATTAGCGGCGTGCAGCACCTCCGGGAGCATGCATGTTGGCATCATGCCCGTCTAAAACAAGCCTCTCGATGGAGGCTTGGCGAATTTTAACCACGTCAGAATGGTTTATACGAATCGAACGTAGGAGAGCCGTAACTCCATGCTCGTCGATATAATTATCATCGGCCAACATTGAGGCAAGGTTGTTGAGCGGTTCAGCGTTGAGGTGGGGATCGCGGGAAAACCCGAGAGAGGGATATCTCCCGATCCCTGTGCCATCTTCCTGCGATTGCGGGCTTGGGCCTCCTGAGCTCGTGTCTGAAATCGACTGGGAAGCCATGGTGTGAGCTGGAGGTTGTTGAGGGCGTCAAAGAGGTTGTTTTGCTTTTGTCGTTTTGCTTTTGTCGTTTTGGAGGGGCGGTGAGCTATATTGGCGAAACTACTAGTAGAAAAGCTGATGAGGTAGCTGGTGGGAAGAAATCGTGGGGCTGGACCAAGCACTTTAAATACAGTGGTGTAATCAATGCAGGCGCGATGAAGCTTTACTGTTCACTCATGAAAGATCTGTGTTTGTGTAGCACAGAAGTAGGCGGTAACAATTCGGCTTTGTTCTTCTTCGGACCCAAGCAGTCAATCTGAACATCCAACGAAGAGATGAAGAAAGCCAAGAGAAATGTGACGCCAGAGGAGAGTCACCCTCTTAATTGAATTGAACAGTCAAAGATACTCGCAAACGATAGCGGAGACGGGACAAGTTCCGAACCTCAGCTGACATCGCATCCGTGTTGATAGGCGAATTGAATTGGATAATTCCTTTGTCAGTCTAGGTAGTACATGGTAAGTGGCATGGGTGGGTAAAGGTTTGCTAAAGGATGAACCTCATATTGATCACCACAATCCAGAGCGTGCCCGTTCTGTCACCGGCACCATCACAGGTTTCCTTTTCATCCAAACACACTTATTCAAACTTGGTGTTTACGAGATATGTGGCAGTTAAGATAGCCCGCCTGTCCTACTTGAAGTATTGGCCCTTGAATCCCGGGAGGATCTCCTGTCCTTCAGAATTCTGGTAGCTGACCCCTTTCCTTTGCTGCCAAGTCTGCTTGAGAGTGGTGAACTCTCCCATGGTCGGCACCGGGTAGCCTCCCGCCTCGAACTCGTTCTGAGTGAAGCCTTCGCGCTTCAGCACTGGCGAGTCAATTGTCTTGAGTACGAGGTCGTTTTGAGGGCGGGCAAAATACAACAACCCCAGGCGATCGACATGGCGCTGGTCCTTGGGCGGCACGGATACCTGACGCGCAGATTAGCCTGCTGTACGTGGAATTAGTAGGGATGGGATTTGACTCACCCGATGAACTGTGGACTTGACGTAACCGCCCGTCAGGAAGCTGAGGGCATCGCAAGTGTTGACAGTCAAACTACCATCCAGCGGCTTGGCCCATTTCCAGTCGCCAGTCGCGTGATCTCTGATTTGCAGAGCAGCAACAGGTTGACGGAATAGCAATGTAATCGTTCCCAGGTCAGTGTGACCACGAGACCACAAGCCATCATCGAGCTGTTTGATTTCTTCCGGGGTGAACTTGGAATACTTCATGTAACGCAGGTGCGACTCATCGTGAGTCTCCCACTTGTGTACACGGGTGAAGAAGTCCTCGGGCAACTCCAAAGCCAGAGCGATCAGGTGGTTCAAGGGGTCCAGCACCTTATCATGCAGATCCTACAGCCGGCATCAGTAATCATTCCTCTGCTTAAATGTACGAGGGCCATTGAATACCTTTGCAAATCCTTCAATCTCTTCCTTGCGATCTTCCAATAGCTTGGGTAGAGGTTGCGTAATGTGTCCTGCGCGGGCTGTTGGGGATCCCCATCAGCAACCATTCCTTGATCCTGATTAATCGCGGGAAGATCCATTAGAGACTCACTGGCCATGTTCCAGACTTCCGTCTTATCCTTGAGACCACCGCTCAAAAATCGCCGACCAGCGGGACGGTATCCATTATAGTCTCCAGAATCCAAATTCGGCTCGTACTTGAGTTTCTCGTCCAGGGGTAGCTCGTAAAACTTCTGGCCAAGAGCAAACTGCGTATCAACTGCCTCTTGCGAGATGCCGTAGTTTACGACATAGAAGAATCCCTTGGTGCGAATTGCCTCGATCAATGTCTCGGCAAGCTCCTTGTTGCCCTCAGGTGTTCCATACTTGGAAAGATCGATGGTGGGAACTTCGGGTAGATGTCAGCTTACAATTCCCGCAGTGTGTTGTATCAAGACTTGAAAACCGAAGACTTACGGTCAGCCCAATCGAGGTTTTCCTCCGTCTCGGGGACGTGGGTGTATTGGTACAACTCGGAGACAGCAGATGGCATTTTGGGCGGTGAGGCGGAGTATCCTTTGCTCGGAGGTTAGGTGATCTCTGTCTAGGTGTTCTCCAACACCCAAGCCCAGGTTACAAGCTCGCCATTTTAACTGTAAGCCTTTACTGCGACTCCGGACGGCTTCACGCCGGATCTCGCTTCCCGTATTAGTCGAGCCAACACGGTACGGCAACGTCTCCGCAGGACTTAACCCCCACCAAATCCTCAACCATCAAGAGACCAATAGTACCAAGTTGATTTGGTTTCATCCCTCTCCATGGTGTCACACTCGCACTTTACCCCGCGGCACTTACCAAGCAACACGATAAATCTACTTGGTCGAGGCACTTGGAGATGCGAGATCGCCGCATGTCATCATCTGATAACGGATGGCGCAATCCCCACCCCCGTCGCACGTAGTCGGGCTTTTCCCGCCAGAGAACCGACGTCTGCGCCGCAAGGAACGGATTCAAGCCAGTGCAGAGATTCCACTCGGTAGTATTTCTCCGGTCTTTGACGTTCGGAAAACCACCGAGTTCGGCGGGAGGGGTGGGTGAGGGTTTGTCCGGACTCACGATCTCGTTGCCGCATCGGAGATTATTGGCTCTTGTTTAAGTTACTTTACCCGCTATCCCGCATCTTGCCCCGGTAAGTATGGGTACTCGTCATTCCTGCCACTATGGCGAATAGTGGGCGAGGCTCTTGTGCGATGCATAGTCGGGTCTCGGCGGGTGTTGTATGGCGTGAGAGTTGAGCTTATCGCGGGCAACGCGCCGCGATGGCTGGGTACTTACAGACTACAGTAGACGCACATCTTGGGGGTGGCAAGCATTTGCTAACATGTTGACATAATACCAAGACAAAGAAAGGAACATAGACAGGGGGCGAGGACTTTTTCATCCGGTGACATTATATGTAAACCACTACCGACAGCGAAGTGCCGACTTTGACGTCTGCACGTACGTCGCAAACCAGAATCCGGTAAAGTCTGCTGAGAATGGGGTCTTTCGCTCAAGCAGTGAAGAAAAACAAGATAGAGGCGGTGGTTCTATCAGTATTTGACTGGTACCGTAAGTATTTGACCGTGTATCTTACACGAGGAAGTCACTCACGATCGTTGAAAAGCCTCCCACTATCCTGCAGAAGAGCGGAAACTATTGCGGAAACTCGACCCCGCGATTTTGGTCTTTGGGAGTCTGTCTTGTAAGTTATATTGCTCTCAGTTGATCAATTTTGAGCACGTCTAACCCATGGTTTTACCACTCTTAGTCTTTTGCAGAGTAAGGAAGCCTGATGTACGCTTACTCCTGGATTCATGAGACCTAACCGCCAGCAGTTCCTCGGGCAGCAAAATGTCACCAACGCCTATGTCTCGGGCATGCGTGAGGATCTCGATTCTCATGGCAACGAGTTGAATTACTATGTCGTTGCTTGTAAGTACATGTTCAGACACCCACCGACCTGCACTGCTGACCTCTTCAGACAACACCGCATACGTCATTGGACAGATTCCGCTCATGACTCTACAAACCAAGGCGAAGATGTGCGTCTGACTATTCAACACCAACCCAGATGATGTATCAAGTTGCTGATTAAGAGACGATAACATAGAGCGCCTTTCTTGCTACCTTCCCTCCAGATTATCTGGGCAGTCATCGCCTTTTCTCAGTCTACAATTAAGCATAGCTGGCATTTGTACATCCTCCGCGCTCTCACAGGTTTTCTCGAAGCTTCCTCATTCGGCGGCACTCATCTCATTCGTAAGGATACTTGCTGCAATCCATTCCTTAAATACGCAGAGAGACTGACCGAGAAAAGTGGGTAGCTGGTTCAAGAACGAGGAGCTCTTCAAGCGAGCTGGAGTGTGGTTCATGGGCAACTCCCTAGGCTCCATGTTCTCCGGTTACCTGCAGGCTGCGGCGTATCGAAACCTCAATGGCGTCTTTGGGCGTGCGGGTTGGCGATGGCTCTTCATCGTTCAAGGGATCATCACCTTGCCCATATCCTTCTTAGGTTTTGCGTTCTGGCCTGGTCTGCCCACCTCTCCCAAGAGGTGGTACTTCTCCGCGGAGGAGCATGCCCTTGCTGTCAAGCGGATGCCGACGGTCGAGCAAGAAGGTATTACATGGAAGACGTTCAAGTATACGCTCTCTAGACCAATGTGGTGGATTTGCGTTCCCTGCTACATGTGAGTACACTGGAAAATACTCGAAGGGAAATCCTAGTCTGACACGACGCAGCTTTCTGTGTCAAGCACATTACTGGACAGGTTATATGGCTTTGTGGCTAAAGGCAGCTGGCTACTCTGTTGAGTTGGTGAATATCTTGCCGACTTTCATCGACCTTCTGCGCGCACTATCGTCGTGGCTTGGAACTACGTTGGCGGGCTGCTTGAGTCTTAGAGGGCTTTGGTCTTTTCAAGCTGTTAGTTTATCTTTGTGCCGAGCCGGCGTGAGCAATTGGGCTAATATCTCGCAGTCATTTGTCCTGTTCTCATGCATCGTCCTGTCGATATGGAATGTCCCCGACATTCTCAAGTTCCTCGCATTCTATTTCGGAGGGTTTTCTGGGATGGCATCCCCGATCTTGGTATGTCACCCTGGGTGCTGCGCTAGACTCACTAAGCTGACAAAAGCCCATCAGTATTCCTGGTTGAACTCTACGCTCAAAGAAAATTATGGAGAAAGAGGACTCATCATCTCTTCAATGATGACTCTTGGATTCTGTGGACAGATTTGGATTCCTCTCTTCACCTTCCCAACTGTCGAAGCACCGCGCTATCCCCATGGGTATCCCGCAGCTACAGTATTTGAAGTTGCAATGTGGGGTTTCTTCATGTTCGGCACCTGGTACATGAAGAGATGGAAGCACAAGCACCCTGATCTGGAGATGAGGCTTGCGACCGAAGGAGCAGCCGGGGAAGGCTCTTCAGTCATAGGGTCTGACTCCGATAGACCCGATGGTGATGGCCCGGCTCCTCAGTGCACAGGCAAAGGGAAAGAGGTCGTGGCCACTCAACCTGTGAGCCAGAAAAGTTGAGACACATTCTAGAGACTAGGAGTCAAGAGCGTGCAATGATTGTTTTATGAACATTGGCAACGGCAGGGGATTGGGAAGTGTTACGTAATGGAGGTACGCTGGTGTAAAGTGTAAACCGAAGATCTGTAAATGAAATATACAGAACAAATTGGTTTAGCGTTTAAAATTGTCGGGCATATGCAGAGACAGGCAATGCTTTAAGTGTAATGTAGCCATTCAGCGAAAGGGGGCAGTTTGGACTTCGAAGCTCCCACAGCCATGTGTACTCGAGCGGGGAAGTAAGTGAACTCGAGGATGTAGCGGACGGAACGCCTGGCTGAACAGTCGAGCTGTTCAGTCTTCTTTATTTCAAGCGATTGAGTTCATGTCTCGTTGTACAATTGCAATTGTGCCACATCACAAAGCACAATTGATTACTTATGCTTAAATACTTACAGCCATTGAATTATTTATTGAGAGTTGGAACGGTACTTTGGTCAGACTAACCCAATTAGGCAGGCTGCAAATTGCGTCGGTCTGACATAAGACCGAGGTGACGCGCCTTTCAGAACGTCAATTGCGTTTCGTTTCACTCCGCTTACCTACTCTTAGTTAATTACCTAGCAAGCGACTTCGTCACGTCGCATCTGCCTGGAATACACGCTCTCATAAAGAGCCGACCGAGCCGGGAACTTTCATCTTGTAACTGTATTGCTCATACGAATACAGCCGCACATTCCCACGCCGTCAAGATGGCGACAAACCAGAAGCCGGCAACTGGCGACACCTTCAGCAGCGACGCAACGGAGACAACTCCGTTGCTCATTGCCGGCGATATCGCTCCGACTGCCGATCCCGATGTCTTCAAAGCCACAACACTCGATGAGCCATCCCAAGAGAACGACACACCGGACGAGGATGATAAGCCATTGCCGGTATGGCAAGTCTTTTGGCTATGCTACGCTCGACTCGTGGAGCCCATGGCCTTCTTCTGCATCTTTCCTTACATCAGCCAGATGGCCGAAGAGAACGGCCACCTCGCTAAGGCGGACGTCGGTTTCTACAGCGGCCTCATTGAGTCCCTCTTTTCCCTGACCCAGGCCGTTGTCATGATCTTCTGGGGTAGACTCTCTGATAGAATCGGCCGTAAGCCAGTCCTTGTCTTCTCACTCTGCGGTGTTACCATCGCCACGTCCATCTTCGGCATGGCACAGACCATCCCGCAGATGATCCTTTTCCGATGCCTAGCAGGCGTCTTTGGCGGATCCCTTGTCACGATGCGCACCATGATCGCCGAGCACGTCACTCAGAAGACGCAAGCTAGAGCGTTCAGCTGGTTCGCTCTGAGCGGCAACCTTGGCATCTTCTTCGGGCCTCTTCTCGGCGGAGCCCTCGCCGATCCGGCCCATCAGTACCCGAGCGTCTTTACAGCCCAGTTCTTCTTCGACTACCCTTACGCACTATCCAGCTTCTGCGTTGGCTTCATTGGCTTGACGGCGACAATCACTAGCATACTGTTTGTCGAGGAAACACTGGTCAAGGAGAAGCACAGTAGTAACGACGACGCAGCGGCACCGCCCAAGAAGGACAAAGGCTCCATCAAAGGAATTGTCAAATCACCGGGCGCCTCCAATGTCCTCTTCGCATATGGCTACCTCATGCTTCTCGCATTGTCCTACACGGCCGTCGTTCCCGTCTTCTGGTTTACCCCAGTTGAGCTTGGCGGCTATGGCTTCACCCCTCTGCAAATCTCCGTCATGATGTCCGTCAACGGCATCGCCCAAGTCTCATGGCTCCTCATCATCTTCCCGCCGCTGCAGCATCGCATAGGAACCAACGGTGTGCTGCGCGCATGCGCCTACGCTTACCCTTGGTTCTTCCTCGTCTGTCCTCTCGGCAACGTTGTCCTGAAGCTCGGCGTACACAATCCGGCCTGGGTGACGTTCTTCTGGGTCTTCATGCCCATTGCTCTCACCATCGGCTCCGGTGTGAGCATGAGCTTTACTGCTATACAACTATCATTGAACGACATCTCGCCTAGCCCTCGAGTTCTGGGAACGCTCAATGCTTTGGCGCTCACCGGAGCGAGCGTAATCAGGGCTTTTTCTCCGGCCTCGTTCACAAGTCTGTTTGCCATTGGTGCTAGGACTCAGGCTCTAGGCGGTTACGCAATCTGGGTGTTGATGATTGCGCTCGCAGCTGGGCTGATATTTGCTGTGAGAAACCTCTATGGGCCAGAGGATTTGAAGAAGGCGAGAGAACAAGAGCAGGCCGAGTCGTCTTAGGCAGGCTTAGATAGATTCATATCTATCGTTGCTGTTGGAATCACAGGGTATCTGTTGTATACAACAGGACTGCCCGTATGGGCTGGAGCTCGCCGAACAATATGGTATATTCGGAAGCTGTAAATCGGTATATCTAAGGGAAAGTAGGAGGTTAGCAGCAGCAGCAGCGGAAGCGTAGATATAGCTGTTGGCAGCCCGGAGACGTAACCTCCGGGCTCCGCTGCCGCGGCCGGCGGCCGGCAGCTACTGCTGGCCGCCTGCCCGTATTCTGGTCACGTAATCCAACAGTTACAGCGTTCTGCATGGATGGAATTATATGCCCAGGACAACAATAGAGCAGTTGCTCATAGAAGCGTCTCTCGAGATGGCGTGCCAAGTGAACAGCCTTCCCCCTGACTTGCTCATGAGATACCCGCGATCAAATCGTCTTGAACGTTCAATGTTGGGCCAGGGCCTTGGTCTGAGAATTTTGATGATTTTGCTCCATCAGCATGATTATACTAAGTACTATTACAGGTTATTCACAAAGGATATATGTTCATATGGGTATTCCGCCAGCGTCCGTTTCATCATATCCCCGACTTCCTTTTCCTGTTGAAATCAGGCAAGACGGACTCCGGTTCTACCGGCTCCGTCGTTACCTCCACCTCGCGATGCTGCCATATCCTGTTATCCGAGTGAGGGTACCCCGAATTGCTCTCTTTCGAGATCTTCTTCCCGTGGTAGTGCTCCCTCGCACTCATACCCGCTTCGTGTTTGGGAAAATTGTCCCTCGCCGGGCTCCGTACGGTTACGCTGACTGTGCTCTGGGTCATCAGCTCGACGTCGTTTGAGCTTCGGGAGCTACGGTCGTCGTCGCCTCCACCCATGGTCCGGAGGCCGATGCCGTACTTAGACTCCTCGCGGAAGTTTGGTTTGGCGTTGGCTTCAGGAAGCTTAGACCAGTCTTTCGAGCCGTCTCTGGCGTGGGACGCGTTTCCGGATCGTCCACCGCCGATGGTCATGCCTGCTGACCTTCCCGTTGACTTCTTGTTGGAGGAGGACGGAGCGTACTTGTCCAGACCACTTCGTTGAGCGGAGTCCAGGAGACCCTTCCATAGCACACGTACGATGGGACCCTGCAATACAAGTTAGCCACAGTGTCATCAATCTCGCTGTATTCAAACCTACAAGAGTCGGCAAGCAGGCGGACACGATGCCACTGCTAATCTCAATGATGTTCCATGCCAGACCTTGAGCCAATGAGTCTGTCATCAACATGTTAGCACGAGCACATTCGGAGGCTTTATCCAGGTCAGACTTACAAGGAACATCGTTCTTCGTGTACAACAAGAAAATTCTGAAGCGGTAGACACTACAGAACACAACATAGCTTCCAAGCAAGAAGGTGAAGAGAACCAAGATTCGTTGAGCCCTGTTCATTTGTAGTTTCAAAACGTGGGGAATCGGAAGATAAAGAATCGCAATGTCGACAATGGTGCTCGGAACGGCGATAGCAAGTTGTGTTAAGAACAGGTTGATGCAAGTACCCGGCTTCCACGGTTCCCAAAGGGTGTTCAGGGGCAGACACTGAATGGAAGCGGCGACGACGCAGGCAAGCGTCCAAAGAGACGTCAAGCTGCCGCATATCCATGCTCCCTTACGGACTTCTCGCATTGGGAAAATACGTAGGTATAGCAGCAGTAGTGCTACTTTGTATACGTTGACTCCATTGACGTACAGAATCTCGGCACCGATCATGGTCTGCAAAGGTGATGTTAGCTTAGTCCTCACGACCAGGAGAGTAAATTGACGAGTGCTAGGGAACATTAATGCATACCTTGTCGAGAAACTGCAGCTGTTCTAGCGTAAGACGGCCTGAATGTAGTCCAATACCAGCATCAACCACTTGATGTAACTGTCAGCAAGGCATCGTATCCATGGCTTCCAATATCACTTACAGATCAGGTTCATGACCATGTTCCCAATCAACAACACCAGTGCAAACAACATCGTGTAATCATCTTTCAGGTACCTCGCACCCTGAAGGTGACGAGCCGTGAACCTCAAGCCAACCACAAATGCAGCAAAGACGGTAAAGGCGATGGTAATCCCTCGGACGTAAGAACGGAGATCCTCGGAGAGGTTTTGATCTTCAGCGAAGTCGGCCAGCTTCTTCAGATAGTCTCTCTGGGGTTGATCGATAGTCGGATCGTCGTACGGGTATGTCACCATAGTGGCTGCCATGACTGGTGGCTTGATGGCCACACGGGCTCTCGTTGAACAGCGGTCTGTAGGAAACGGGTCGTCGTCGATGGTGAGTGGAGGGGGTTACCGAGTAAACGGACGCAAGGGGGGGCGATTACACCGACCGCACCACGTGGGGATGGGGATTCATTTTATTGTGAACAACCTTTAGGGAAACGCCAGATGCCTTCCTTGCCGCGGGATTTGCTTACACAAAATCTAGCAAGAGAAAGAAGCAAAAACACGTGCGACGACCCCGTCATCGTCTATCACGGCCGCGGGTTTCGGACTCTTGGACCCGTTCGCTTTGCCCGAACCACTGTTGCATTTCCAAACTGTCAATCACTTCTGTTTTGACATGTCATGTTTGACAAGTCAATCTGCCCCCATTGCAACTGCTACCTCGGGTAGGGGGCCATAGAGAGACAATGTGCGGAACTGCAACCGAAAGAAGCAAAGAAAAGGGGAGTGAGCCCCCCGGCCAAGTCCCGAGGAGTTGTCGGGTTTGTCAATCTTTGTCAGTTTCGAGGAGGAAAACCATGAGGGTTGTCCAGACATCTGTGGACTCTGGACAGGGTGGGATGTCGTAAGGAGGCTAGGAGTATAATTTGTTTTAGTCCTAGTCTCGTCTTCTTCCTCCGTCTTAAGCCCACACAAGCCGGCCCGCATCACGCTACTAACACTAGGAAGAGTTGTTGCCAACGTCCGATAGACTCGGATTAGGAAGAATGCTTCCGGCGCACGGCTCTCGTTCTGGGGTCTCGCATCCAAACTCGAAAACCGTTGGAACTGATCCAGCGCTAGTCGACTAGTTCGAGGGGGATCCCCTCTTCCAGACCCGCCTCTAGCAACTAGGGCCCGCCTGCCATGCCCCTTGACGTCCGGGCACATCCATGCAGGCACAGGGTTAGCATCGACAGATCATCGCCAAAAACCACGGCAATTGTGGCCTCTGCGCAGGTACCGGAAGAGCGCTATTGAAGACGCGGATGGGGGCCGCTTTGAGTCAGCAACCCTGTAATCTGTAGTGTACTCAATTTCTCACGGTTGACCACGATTCCTTCCTGTGCGTCATTATCGACAAATACACAGTGGAATATTGACACGAAGGATTGCTTTTCTTTGGGTATGAGGGGCAGGCTGAAAACGTCGGAAGATATAATACGAAGCCTACCTCGAGGCCCCGAGTCCTCGACTGCCGAGGTAACATGGAGAAGATGGTTGCAAAAGGCCTCGGAGACTAAGGCAAACTACTTAGCGAGATGCTTGAACGTCAAAAGAAATGCTGAACAATGCAGAACGACGGCGCAGCACATGCTACACGAAGACCAGATCCTGCCACAAGCATTCTTCAAGCTGTAAGGTACCGAGCCCCTCTCGTCCTTTCGACTCCGCTCGATCGGACGGGGTTTTCACTTGCGCCATAACCTGTTCCGTCATGACCCCCTCGAGTTGCCCCCTCTTCGACCCCTTTTCACAACTGGAGTAACCCACCGCCAATGTTGGGCCGTTTGTGGATAACTTCGGAGGACCGCGTAAACCTCTCTAGCCGACCTAAAGAACTGAAGACCTCGTGGCAATATCCGATGGTCTACCCGGTGCCCATCCCGCTGTCATGCGTCGTTCATCGCTTTCGGCCGCCGTCATTTCGGGGATATTGCTTGCTGAGGATGTATTATCATGCCTTGATATCTATAGCAGATACGGAGTAGTACTTTAGAAAGGCCATCTGCCTCTGTTCATCATTTGCCTCTCTTGCTGTTGCTACCAGGCAGGCTACACATTCCTTTTTAGAGTCCACCTCGATCAAAGCCCACACGCATCCCTCACCCATCTCTGCCCATATCCTCATCTCGTCAATCTCTGGCAGATCCAAGATCGCACCTCTCGTGGTTCTCCAGTTGTCACGTCACATTCTCAACACAAGATGAAGCCCTCAGTTCTTATTGTCCCCGGCGCTTGGCAGCTGCCTTCGGCCTTCCAGCCCTTCGCTACCGAATTGGCCGGCTCCGACTTCAACGCCTCCATCGTGGCTCTCCCCACCGTCGGCGGTACCACCACGCCCCTGGCGACCCTCTCCGATGATGTTGCCGCCGTGCGTACCGAGCTGGATAAGCTTGTTGCCGATGGTAAGGAGATTGTCATCTACTCCCACTCCTACGGTGGTGTTGTTGCCAGCAACGCTGTGGAGGGCTACGACATTGCCACTCGCTCCGCTGCTGGTGCTTCTGGCGGTGTTGTAAGCATCGTCTACGCCAGTGCCTTCATGCTCCCCAAGGGCTCCAGCTTGCTCGACCTTCTCGGAGGCGAGCCTCTCCCTTGGATGATTATCGAGGTATGCGACCCAAACACCAATCTCTGTCGGTTACGAAGCGGCAGTGATACTAACATGCAATATAGGGGGACCGTGTTGTCGGCAACGCCACTCTGCTCCCCGAGGTTGGCTTCAACGACCTTCCCGCCTCTGAGCAAGAGAAGTGGGCGTCCGAGATGACGTGGACCGCTCTCGGCGCCTTCACCAACGCCTCCGGCTATGAGCCCTGGAGCAACGGCATCGACTGCGCGTACCTCTATGCCACTCTTGACAACTCCCTGCCTCTCAGCTACCAGCAAGGCATGTCCGCCGTCCTGCCCGCCGGCTCCAAGACGGAGACCGAGCCTAGCGGTCACTGTGCTCACCTTAGCCGGCCGGCAAATGTGACTTCTATCCTCAGCAGATGGTACCCGGGCAACTAAGCTAAGTGCCGCGGCGCTTCGAGGTGTGAAACTGAGGGTTTTTTGAGGTTCGTGATAGCGGCGTGGCGGCGTGCGGAAAGCGTAGATCTAAATGAGCCAAGTAATACGAATAATGCCTCCAAAGAATTGATGTAACGCTGTCAAGTCCCTCCAGTGGGCCTGTTTTATTTGCGACGTGACTTCGACAGCAGGCACAGTGTTGCCTGCCCCGTGCTTGGACGGAGCGGCAGTCTCAAAGAGACTTGGCGAACTGGCGAGTCACTAACCTAGCTGGCCACGTTGAAGCAAGGGAATGCCAGCTTCTTTTACATCTGAAGAGGTTCTCGATCGTAACGGCCCGAAAGTCTTATCGTGCCACCATGAACCGTTCATGTCCCCAGATCGTTCGCGAATGAATCGTGGTCCTCTCTGTTGGTGGCCTTCTCCGAATGACGCCTGTCAACCTGTCAGGGGATAAACATCGGAAATATTGGCTTTTGTCTGGTTTTGGTGGAATCCAGGAAGAGCAACAAGCCATGTCCATGCTAGGGTCGCTCTGAGAGCAGATTTTCTCGCCTACCAAACCCCGAACCCCACAAGGATCCTTGAATGTTTGACGGTTGACCTGAAAGGCGGGACCTCTTCGATGAACGATCGAACAACGTGCTCTGCTCCCTGGCGGCGGATGTCTTTAAAAAAGAAGAACTCCATCCGGCGCGAGTGTGGAAGTTAATGTTTGCTGTTTGGTTTTGGCTGCAGCCGCGGAAGTTGGAATGTATGCGTCTACTGAGGTTTATTTCCATGTTAGTCAGTAGTACCGGGAATCCCCTTGTTGGTATCACCTCTATCACAGGTGATCGGTTCG
>JFFI01001619.1:45820-71589 GCA_001563125.1 Colletotrichum salicis
CCCCTGTCTCTTCGGACACTGGAAGAAAGCAGACATACGAATGGAGTTGCTTCCTCTTTGAAGATCCAATGCAAGGCTTTCTTCTTGTAATCAAGCTGCGAAGCAAAGGGAGTGTTACATATGAACGGATTTCCTTATCTCTACACTTTCAGGACCATGTCCCTGTCCTTGAATCCTTTACCTAGCTCTCGGGGCCCCGACCCACTGTCAAGAACAGCAGAGGAGGTTCGTAGCGCAACAAGTCTCCTACGCGTTACGATGTTAGCCCCAAGATTCTTAACGTCAGAAACCGCAATTGTGTTCTTCGGTTGACTTTCTTGGGGACGGCCTGGATCTCGAATCAGTTTCGTCCGGAGTTAGTACCCTGGGTATCCGCAGCCCGCGACCTGATCCGTGTCGAGAACGGATCTCAGAAATGGACCCAGTGCAGGCAAGTTGCTTGTACTCAAGCAGGTTTCGTAAGGAAAGAAAGTAGCCCACTGTTTACAGATCGCGTGAATAACACTTTTACTAGGCGATGGCTCAGAAATCCCAAGTTTTTGTAAGTTCCCTCATCCAGAGAAGGTCGGCGGTTTCCACAAAAGTATCCATACTTAGGTAGTCTCTCTTAATGGGGTCCGCTGAAGAATGAAATCTCGAAACGAGATGATATGTAATCATGACTCTAATGCCGAGGTAGTTGACAAGCGAGATACTCCATAACCTATCGAATAACACATAGCAATTTGATTCATTTCTGAGCCACCTGTAAAAGACGGGCTAATCTATGAACATTACTGTACGCAATGCGACCTGGTGGTACCAGCAGGTATGCTCTCCCTGCTTTCGATTCTTGATGCCGAAACTTTAGATGGGCAAGTACTTGTATAGCTTTCAGTACCGCTGCATTGGTGGCTCATTTCGATAAAGCCTGAGAGAAACTTGGAATAGAAGAGGTTTAGCAACCAGTGCATTGCGTCAGCTTTTCAACTAGGGACAAAAGCCTGACAGCAACACATGTGTGACCAAGGGTTTGACCGATTCAATGCCAGAGTCCTTCGGTACATTGGCAGATAATATTATGGTTGAAGCTGGCCACCGCAAAGCTCGAAGAGACCTTGGATGCTGTTGAAGATTTGGGTAAACTCATAACCAGACTATAAAACATAATCCAACGACGGCATCTATTGCTCAGGTCAACCGCCCCCGTAAGACTAGAAGCACTGACGTAATGAGAAGACGCACATAGTTTTGCTGCCACGAATCTGTACTCGGACATGGAGCCACGCGGGGTAACATATACATTATACCGACAGCTTCGCGAGCCACAGTGTACGACAATGTAGGAACCTCAAAGTTCCCCAAGTGGGCGAGGAAGAGGATCTAGTTTAAGGAGTGAGTGAGAAGTAGGCGTATCTTCATGAGAAAGCACCTCAGTACCTAGGAGACAGGTTCCTCTGCTGTGTGCCGCTGAGAGCCTTCAATACGTATTCCTGGATTATTATTCAACGATAAACACATCATCTAAGACAGAAGAACAAGGAGCTGGATCATCACGTACGAGTTGCATTACCGGCGCGTGACTAGTAGCCTATAGGACGCCGACCTCTTCAGAAGGACTGTTTGGTTACTTACGCCTACAGTCAAGGTTGGACCATGGAGTTACCTTCAGGAACGTATGTCCACAAGTTTGGAAATCTCACTAGCCGATCTCCAGAACTTCTTTGGTGCAATCTCTTAGCCAAGCATCACCGACGCTCCAGGCTGGGCTCTATTAAAGGCTGCAGCCTCCGGGTCGCATTTGAGCATTTTGACAGAAGGCTTGGCGGCAGGATATGGACAAGATAATTCCACCATGGTCTTGCGAGGAAAGTCCCCATGAAGCAATGGACATTTAGTAGCGGGTGAGCATTATCGTTCTCGCCGTCGTCGCTTCACTCAATATCTAAGGTACCATTGGCCAAGTTTATAGGTTCTAGCCGCTGGTTGATAGAGCGCCCCTGTGCTCACCATGGGCTGGATTATCTCATAAAAAGCAGCCAATTTATACATCTATCAATGCAATGACTAGTCTTTCCCGGTGGCAGTTGCGCTTGCCTTGATGTCACTGGTGGAGGGGCCAGTAATCTAGAGAGGAACATAGTTCCGGTTCTGGGACGGTCGTCAACATCCACCCAAGTATTTAACCAACTAAGGCCGGTTGGCCCAATGGCAAGGCGTCTGACTACGATTGATACGTTATCAGGAGATTCTGGGTTCGACCCCCAGGCTGGTCAATGTTTTTGAAAATTTATGCGGGATTTCCGTGTTCGTGACTTTTTGTTGGCGCTTGTTGACGCGGGCGGCGGGGCCGGTAAAGTGGGGCCTCTCAGGGCCAGGTTTTGGGGTCGCAGCCGGGATTGGCTGGCTGTTTTTGGGGTTGTCCGCACACCGGCCGGGTGCGGAGGCGGGAGGTACGGGGGCACGTTTGTAGGGTCAGTAGGGAACGTGGGGGTTCCGTCCGACGTGCAGGGGCGATCGGAAACTTCCCCTAGACTCCCGGGCTCCTTTGCCTCATTTATTCGTGTAAATAAGCTCCGAGCTGTTAGAATACCGGTCGGGTGTAATTTGGCTCCTATGTAATGCTGATCAATCGTGGTTGGTCCTATCTAGAATATAGATAACGAAGTGCGCACTTCCGCAATATTTGTCACACATCCTGAATACTAATCACATAGGACGTTGCCATAAGGCCATCGGCAAGTAGGATATGTGCAATTCGTTCCCAATTACGGCAAGCCTTTCCACAAGCGATGGTTTCGGTTCCTTTAAACTCTAAAAGACCGGCATTGCATTTGGAAGATGTGTTCCTTCGTCAAGACGGGCGAAGCTCACGGAGCACTGCATTATCTCAGCATTTTAGAGCTTGTCTCGCGTGCCAATTACCCCTCCCACCGGCGCGGTCTTCGGAGAGCTTCTGTTTACCGTGTGCTGTCACTGCTGTGCCCTATCTACGTCCGAACCCCCGGTCAAAGTTGCAATCGCACCTATTGAGAAAAGTCTAATAAAGGCCGTCCCTCCGATGAGCCTATCCGTGCCGCGACGAATTCTCCAAGTGGTAACAAGTACCGGCAGACGAGTGCGCTGAGGGCAAAACGTTGCTTTCGGTCGGAAAGTTCCTTGCTTCTCGGTCACTTTTTGTACGAGGTTTTGGTGACCTTGGGAGGTTAGGAGGGGAGACAGGTGTAAAGCCGCTGCGAGTCATGGAGCTATTCTTGCTGTGATGGCATGTTTCCACATGTCATCGGAGGGGTCGGAACTGTTCCGGCAGCACTGCGAATGGTATTATAAAGAAGCTCAATATGAAGCTCAACACTCCTGGTCCTGATCTGCTGCCGACTGCTCTTTGTTGGAAGTCGATAAATCAGAATAAAGAAACCATCGCCGCAGCAAACCATCCCCAAAGATACCTCTCCGCGTCCTCCTAACCGGCGCAAACGGCTTCATAGCCCAACACATCCTCACCAGTCCTCCGTCGACCAGCTCCGCAAGACCTTCGCCTTCTATCCCTCCACGCAGCTCGACTTCGCCCTAGTGCCCGACATCGCCGCCCCAGGCGCCTTTGACACCGTCCTCGTCTCCGAAGACGCGCCCTTTGACGTGGTCCTTCACACGGCCTCACCCTTCAACTTCCGCAAGGTGCAACTCCAACGCCGACTTCCTTGACCCGGCCGTCAAGGGCACGATCGAGATCTTGCATGGCGTGGTGCGCAAGGCGCTCTCCGTGAAGAGGGTCATCGTCACGAGTTCCATGGCTGCCGTGATCGACATCACCAAGCCATCCATCTCCCACCCGGCCAAGATTTATAATGAGAGCGATTGGCTTGGTGTCTCGAGAGATGGCGCAGAGGCGTCAACGCACCCGGCGATACCCTACGTCGCCAGCAAGAAATTCGCAGAAAAGGCAGCGTGGGCCTTCATCTCCGATACCGAACCCAAGCCCGCCTTCGACCTCGTAACAATCTGCCCGCCCATCGTCTACGGACCCCTCTACGACGTCTCCGCGACGAGTTCCCCGCAGAACCTCAACGAAAGCAACCACATGCTCTAACAGAGCCTCTGCGGGCCATGCCTCACCTCGGACTCGCCGATCCCGCCCGAGATGCTGCACCTGTACGTCGACGTGAGGGATATTGCGCGCGCGCACCTGTTGGCGGCGACGACGCCCGAGGCGGGCGGGAAGAGGTTCCTGGTGAGCCCTGGGAGCGTGTCGAATCAGCAGCTGGCAATTATGTTGCGGGAGAAGCTGCCGCAATGGGAGGGGCGGATACCGAAGGGGGACCCGGCCAAGGCGACGCTGGCGGAGGGTATGTTTGGGGTTGATGCGTCGTTGACGGAGAAGGTTCTTGGGATGGAGTATAGGACGTTGGAGGATACCATTGGGGATACGGCGGCACAATTGGGGAGCTTGAGGATCGGGCGAAGGCTGCTTGAGAGATGTGATGGTGATGGGTTTACTTATATGTACTACATCTTGACAATGCTAGACTATCGGTACAAGTTTCCGACTAATGCGCTGGAAGTAACGCTGAATGGGGTCATCCGGCTCTTTTATGTCTGCTCTGGTCCTCGACTCATCAACTCTTTCCAAACTGCAGACTTTGCGTGTAGCAGTACGAATGAAGGCCGTGTTTCCCCATCTCGCCCCCGTGGCCGCTGTCCTTCATGCCGGAGAAGTAACCCCCGTGGTGCGGTATCTCGGAGACGTTAATGGCGACTGTCCCCGCCTCTACCTTCCGGGCGAGGCTCTCGGCCCTGCCTACGTCACGGCAGTAGACAGATGCCCCGAGGCCGGCGTTGCTCAGGTTGACCCGTTGGAACAGCTCCTCCTCCTCTGACCAGGACAGGATGGGTACTATCGGTCCTGGGGATACAGTCAGCATGGATAGCTCAAGTAGAGGGCCAGAGGAATAAGATGCTCGGAATTGGCGTTGCCGCACTTACCGAATTGTTCCTCCTTGACCAAGATAGAGTCATCAGGAGGCTTTGTAACGATGGTTGGGGGTATCCAGAAGCCCTTGGAGTCCTGGGGATGCTCCGCAGCAATCATATTGAAGCCATTCTTCTTGTAATGGTCATAGATATCCTTGACAACGTCATATTGCATCTTATTCGAGACGGGACCGAATAAGCTGGGCGCGTGTGCGTCTTTGGTGATGAAGTATTTCTCGGCAACCGCGCTCTTGAAGGCCTCCAAGAACTTTTCATATACTGAATCGTGAACGTAGACTCGCTTCGTCGCGACGCACATTTGACCCGCATTGAAGAAACAACCGGTCGCGACGTGTCCTGCCACCTTTGCAATGTCAATGTCGTCAGTGACGATTGCCGCGTCGTTGCCCGCGAGTTCCAAGGTCAACCGCTTGAGGGTCTTTGCGCAGCTCGCCATGACGCTCTTTCCCGTGGCGATTGTCCCCGTGAAGCTGATCTTGGCGATACCTGGGTGCAGGGTCATGGCGATACCGAGGTCGACGCCGCCGTTAACCACCTGTACGACGCCAGGAGGAAACACGTCGATGAGGAGCTCGATGGACTTCATGACGGAGTACGGGGTAAAAGGCGAGGGCTTGACGATGATGCAGTTGCCAGTGATGAGTGAAGATGCCACTTTGATGTTTGATAGGATGAGGGGGAAGTTCCAAGGACATATAGCCCCCACGATGCCCAGTGGCTGGTGAGTGGCGACGATTTTGATGTTGTCGTCCTCGAAAGTGACTTCATCTTCAAGGTAAACGTTTGCTGCTGGTTGTGAGCACGAGCGAGCAAATACAGGAGAAGAATGCAGGCATACAATAGTAAGCGGTTTGATTGCAGGTATTTGTAATCTCAATGTCAGCCATGAGACTCTGTATGCCATATGCCATCAGTATTACTGCGCCTGAACTGATCTTGCGATGAATATGATGTTACCGATTTCCCTGTTTCTCTCATGACGATTTCTTTCAGCTCATCCTTGTGGGTGGTATAAATCTCGACAATCTTGCGCAAGTAGTTGGCTCTCTCTTCGATCGAAGTCTTGGACCAAGTCTTGAGGGCCTTTTGGGCCGCCTCGACGGCTTCCTCAAGGTCCTGCGTCGTGGCAAGGGGAGCATCCCATAGCTGTTTCTCCGTGCGGGGATCTGTACATTGGTGGTAGTTATCGCTCCCACGGCGCTGGCCGTTGATGACGTTGAAGAACTTCATGTTGGGAGCTTTCTGGTCGGCGTCCGCTGTCGAATCTAACAGATATCCCAAGATGATTGAGAGTTCTAAGTAAGCAGACAGGCCAGCTTAAGAATAGATGTGTCGGCAAAGGCACGTCTACCCTCTACCTCGGTCATAGCACCCATCAAAAGGGCCAAGACCTGTCTCAGCCGGTATAGCTGGAACGCGCCCCGAAATGCCACACTGCTACCTGTTCCTGCGGAGAAAGGAGGGGTTCAAGCTATCGGCGATGTCAATCGGCCTTAGGCGTTCCGGATTTGGTGCCGGGCTGCTGACACGGCGGGGGTATTTAAGTTTGACGGCAGTTGAGATAGACAAAGGTGGAGCCGCGGGGGGCCTGCAACGAGCAACTCTCCCTCTGATTCAGCCCGCAAGCTCTGGGGTAAAATCATGGGGACTCGGGGGGAGAGTACGTCGTAAATTGGGGTAGAGGGGTTGAATGAACGACTGGGGATGGATGACAGAGGTTTATGGAGGTTTGTCAGCGACGGAGTGTTGACGGATCAATTCCGGCGAGGACGGAGTACTGGGATGCCCGCCTGTCATCTAATCATGACTTCTAGCTCCTCGGTATGGTTCGGTATGGTTCGGTGAGTTCAGGTGAGCGTCACAGTGCATCACTCTTCATCTTCAGTAATGGAGCCTCATTGGCTGCCGATGGATTAAACATTAAATCCCTAGACGGCCCACGTGCCGACGCATCCCACGCATACAGAGCCGCATGGAATCTCTGGACACGCTCGACGCGTTTGATTGAAATGTGAGCGTACATAGCATGCAGGGGTTCGAAGATGGGAATCAGTGCAAAAGTCGACGAATTGCATGTCTGGACCTTCTCATGATGCAGGGTGGAAGATGCCGACCAAGGGGAAACGGAGCCGGCCGACAGAGGGGCCGCTGACGAACGGCATGAAGCGCAGCGGGGCTGCACGGATCCCTCAGTGCTCCTGGCTTCCACTGAATGGCGATGTCTCAGTGGCGGGGGAGCACCGGCTTCAGTGGGGAGGAGGGGGAAGGCCGATAACGATAACGCACCCCACCAAAATAGCAAGATGCAGATTGGCGGGACCCGCTGATAAGCTCAAACCTGGGCCGTCTGATTCGCTGGACGCCCCTCGCAAACCGAAGCCAACATGTCAGCGAGACGCTTTTGTTTTGTCTTGCCACAGCACTGAGCACATGGAAGTCGAAACCAGAGGGGAAAGACGCATGGGAAGAAAACATTTGTCTTTATGAATGCAGACGGGCGGAATGCAGTAAATAGACACACATGCACAAGTACGACAGACCGAAAAGCGGTCCCTTCTGCAGCAAACACTACTCATAAGTACCTGCAGAGACTTGGCTCAACCTGAATTAGCATCGTCTTCGCCTCTCTGCAATAAAGCTGCAGGGTTGTCTCGCATCGGCCATTCTAAGCGCACCTTCCCCCCTTCCCTTTTCTCTCCTTTTCCTCTTCTAACAACTTCTTCCCTTCCCTTCCTCCTATCCAAAGACTCCCAAAGCGTGCTTCGAGTCATCTGATATCATATCTCCACTGTGAACCGGTGCTTGACAGCTTCCTGGCAACATGGCGCCCATCGCCATCTCCCCCAAGAAGGATGTCGGGCCTTTGAACTCGCTCACGACCAACTTTGACGATACCATTCGTTTCTACCTCAACGGCACCCGGGTCGTGCTGGACGAGATTGATCCGGAAGTAACTCTTTTGGAGTATCTGCGAGGCATCGGTTTGACGGGAACCAAGCTGTATGTCTAGGCCCTCTGGCGTGCAAGAAATTGAAGCATTCATAGCACGTACTAACACTCACCAGCGGATGTGGCGAAGGCGGTTGCGGTGCTTGCACTGTCGTCATCTCCCAGTTCAACCCGACGACGAAGCAAATCTATCACGCGAGCGTAAACGCCTGCTTGGCACCCTTAGCCAGTGTCGACGGCAAGCACGTAATCACTATCGAGGGCATTGGAAACACTAAGAGGCCACATCCCACCCAGGAGCGCGTGGCAAAAAGCAATGGAAGTCAGTGTGGTTTCTGCACCCCTGGAATTGTCATGAGCCTGTACGCTCTGCTGCGCAACAACGACTCGCCTTCGGAAGAAGACATTGAGGAGGCCTTTGACGGCAACCTGTGCAGATGTACCGGCTACAAGCCCATTCTCGAGGCCGCGCAGACCTTCAGCGTTGATAGAGGATGCGGCAAAGCGAGGACGAATGGTGGTTCGGGTTGCTGCATGGAGAACGGCAACGGCGAGAAGAAGGAGGGCGGATGTTGTATGGACAAGGCGAAGCTCGACGACCAGCCCATCAAGAGATTCACGCCCCCCGGTTTCATCGAGTATAACCCCGATACCGAACTCATCTTCCCGCCCGCCCTTAAGAAGCATGAGATGAGGCCGTTGTCGTTCGGCAACAAGAGGAAGAAGTGGTATAGACCTGTCACCCTTCAGCAGCTGCTCGACATCAAAAGCGTACACCCCGCGGCCAAGATTATTGGTGGCAGCACCGAAACCCAGATTGAAGTCAAGTTCAAAGCGGCACAATACCCAGTCTCCGTTTTCGTGGGAGACATTGCCGAATTGAGACAGTACGAATTCAAGGACGATCACCTAGAGATCGGAGGGAACGTCGTCTTGACAGATCTGGAGTATATCAGCAAAGTGGCGACACGTCACTACGGCGACGCTCGTGGCCAGGTATTTGAGGGGATTTACAAGCAACTAAAGTACTTTGCTGGCAGACAGATTCGCAACGTCGGTACCCCTGCCGGTAACCTGGTTACTGCGTCGCCCATCTCAGATTTGAACCCTGTGCTCTGGGCAGCCAATGCCGTCTTGGTTGCAAAGTCTCAGAGCGAAGAGACCGAGATCCCCATGTCACAGTTCTTCACAGGATACCGACGCACGGCACTTCCTCAAGACGCCATCATCGCTTCCATCAGGATACCGGTGACAGCTGCCAAAAACGAATTCTTCAGAGCATACAAGCAGGCCAAGAGGAAAGACGATGACATTGCCATCGTGACCGGCGCTTTACGGATCAAGATGGACGACGATGGCGTAGTGACCGAGTGCAACCTCATCTACGGCGGAATGGCTGCCATGACCGTAGCCGCGAAGAATACCATGGAGTACCTTGTGGGCAAGCGTATTGCTGAGCTCGACACCCTCGAGGGAGCAATGAATGCCTTGGGAACCGACTTCGACCTGCAGTTTAGCGTTCCCGGAGGCATGGCTTCGTACCGAAAGGCACTGGCCTTCAGCTTCTTTTACCGTTTCTACCACGACGTCATCACCAACCTCGGTGGACAGAGCGAGCACGTGGATATTGAGGCAATCGACGAACTCGAGCGTGGCATCTCTGGCGGAACCGAGGATCACGGCGCCGCTGCAGCGTACGAACAGGAAACTGTGGGCAAGTCCAAGAGCCACGTCGCTGCCTTGAAGCAGGTTACCGGAGAAGCTCAGTACATCGACGACCTTCCGGTGGCGAAGAATGAGCTGCATGGCTGCTTCGTGCTGTCAACAAAGGCTCACGCAAAGATCAAGTCGATCGATTACTCACCCGCAATGGATATGGCTGGCGTCGTTGACTACATCGATAAGGATGACGTTGATACCCCTGAGCAGAACCGCTGGGGTGCTCCCCATTTCGACGAACTCTTCTTTGCCGAGGGTGAGGTTCATACAGCAGGCCAGCCTATTGCCATGATATTGGCCACGACGGCGTCGAGGGCCGCTGAAGCCGCACGTGCAGTCAAGATCGAGTACGAAGATCTCCCATCAATTCTGACGATCGAGGAAGCGATTGAAAAGGACAGCTTCCACAACTACTACCGAGAGATTAAGAACGGCGACACTGAAGAGGCATTCAAGAACTGCGACCACATCTTCACAGGCACGGCGCGGATGGGTGGTCAGGAGCACTTCTACCTCGAGACACAGGCTTCCTTGGTGGTTCCGAAGCTCGAGGATGGTGAGATGGAGGTGTTTTCCAGCACCCAAAACGCCAACGAGACGTAAGCTCAATCTTCTTCATCGAACATTATTTTTGATTCATGGCACTAACAGCTTATAGACAAGTCTTCGTTGCTCGAATGACGGGCGTACAAGCGAACAAGATCGTTGTCCGCGTCAAGCGACTCGGCGGTGGCTTCGGAGGCAAGGAGACGAGATCAATCCAACTCAGCGCTCCGCTCGCACTCGCGGCGAGGAAGACTAGGCGGCCCTGTCGCTACATGCTAACGAGAGAAGAGGACATGGTCACCTCAGGGCAGCGCCATCCGTTCTTGGGCAGATGGAAGGTCGGCGTGAACAAGGACGGCAAGATCCAAGCGCTAGATCTCGACGTCTTCAACAATGCCGGCTGGACATTTGACTTGAGCGCGGCGGTCTGCGAGCGAGCAATGTCCCACTCGGACGGCTGCTACAAGATCCCCAACGTCTTCATCCGCGGCCGGCTGTGCAAGACCAACACGATGTCAAACACGGCATTCAGAGGATTCGGTGGACCTCAAGGCATGTTCATTGCCGAGACTTACATGGAAGAAGTTGCGGATCGACTGGGCATGCCGGTAGAAAAGTTCCGTGAGATCAACTTCTACAAGCCGCTGGAGCCGACGCACTTCAACCAGCCCCTGACTGACTGGCACGTACCATTGATGTACAAGCAAGTTCAGGACGAGGCAAAGTACGAGCTGCGGAGAGAACTCATCAGGCGCTTCAACGACGGCAACAAGTGGCGCAAGCGTGGCCTGGCCATCATCCCGACAAAGTTTGGTATTTCCTTTACAGCCCTCTTCCTGAACCAGGCAGGCGCTCTCGTGCACATCTACCACGACGGTTCCGTCCTGGTAGCACACGGCGGTACGGAGATGGGCCAGGGACTACACACCAAGATGACGCAGATCGCCGCACAAGCTCTCGAGGTACCGTTGGACAACGTCTTCATCTCCGAGACGGCGACCAACACGGTGGCCAACGCCTCGGCGACGGCCGCGTCGGCCTCGTCAGATCTCAACGGCTACGCCATCTACAACGCGTGCGCGCAGCTCAACGAGCGCCTGGCGCCGTACAGGGAGAAGCTGGGGCCCGGTGCTACGATGAAGGACCTGGCGCACGCGGCATACTTTGACCGCGTGAACCTCTCGGCGCAAGGCTTCTACAAGACGCCCGAGATTGGGTACACGTGGGGCGAGAACCGGGGCAAGATGTTCTTCTACTTCACACAGGGCGTCACGGCGGCCGAGGTGGAGATCGATACCCTCACGGGCACGTGGACGTGCCTCCGGGCCGACATCAAGATGGACGTCGGGCAATCCATCAACCCGGCGCTTGACTACGGCCAGATCCAGGGCGCCTTTGTGCAAGGTCTCGGCCTCTTCACGATGGAGGAGTCGCTCTGGCTCCGCAACGGGCCGATGGCGGGTAACCTCTTCACGCGGGGACCTGGTGCGTACAAGATCCCCGGGTTCCGCGACATTCCGCAAGAGTTCAACGTGACGCTGCTCAAGGACGTGGAGTGGAAGGACCTGCGGACGATCCAGCGGTCGCGGGGCGTGGGCGAGCCGCCGCTGTTCATGGGCAGCGCCGTCTTCTTTGCGATCCGCGACGCGCTCAAGGCGTCGAGGGCGCAGTACGGGGTGGCGGCGACGGTCGGGGAGGACCGGGAAGGGGATGGGTTGCTCAGGTTGGAGAGCCCGGCTACACCCGAGAGGATCCGGCTAAGCTGCGAGGATCCGATTATGAGGAGGGCCAGGGTGCTGCCGAAGGAGGGGGAGAAGAGCTTTTTTGTAGCCATTTAGCAACGGGCGCCAAGCAATTTCTCGGTTTGCATGGGGTTCTTACTTGCTTTCTTGGAGGGGTTAGGTACTCAGGTGCGATTATTGGTGTTCACTTCGTAAACAGACAGGCGACCGTGATGAATACTACGATATCTTGTGCTATTTCATTCATTTCTGGACGCTTCCACTGGCACCTGTGAGATTGTCATTCATCTACTTCCGCGAAACGCATGTGCAATGTTTGGAATGGTAAGGCATCACATGATCTCGAATGCGCCCCCAAATCGCCAAGTCTCGTGAGCAGAGAGAGATGGGACGATGAGGGGGGAGGCTTTGGACCGGGGTGGCCGGGGCGATGGATGAGAAGCAGCACGAAGCGGTAGTGATTGTCTTCAGCTGGGAGCCTTAGACCAGGGCGGCCGAGGGGAAGCAAGAGAGTGTGAGAGGAAGAAAAAACTTGGGCCGGATGGCGGGCTGTGGTTTCATGCTTACATTGCATTGCATGCTGCAGCCGACTGGAGAATCTCAGCCGTTGGCTTTTTTTTCACTGGCGTTGAGGCATGAGGTAAGTCCCCTTACCTTAGTCTTTTGAGTCGGTGGACAGGGAGGACTGTGAAGATGGGACGAAGGACCACTTGGTTTGCGAGCTTGCCTAACATTCTCGAGAGCCAAGAAATAACTGTTTGGTTTGATGCGACGGTGGTGATGGAGCTGCCCAGGGAACATTCACTAAAGATAGCCCGTAGGGCAGAAGGGAAGCTGCATTGACGGGGTGGGTTCCTCTGGGAAATGTCTGTGCCATGCGTGCTGGTGTGATATCATTGCTTTCGAATGGCAGAAGATTGACCGAGGTACCATTCAGTGAAATGTCACCGAGTTTACGAATGTGCGTGATGAGACCTTCACCGAGGTAAAAGATGACAAAG
The DNA here is from genome assembly GCA_001563125.1 of Colletotrichum salicis. Taxonomy (NCBI): domain Eukaryota; kingdom Fungi; phylum Ascomycota; class Sordariomycetes; order Glomerellales; family Glomerellaceae; genus Colletotrichum; species Colletotrichum salicis. The sequence goes on from JFFI01001619.1 coordinate 58,749, forward strand.
TCGGATGAAGGAGAAGGTGGGGAAATCAAATCACATTCTCTCCCCTCTCGCTTCTCTCCCTCGCTCTCAGTTTGCTTGTCTGATCGGGCGACGTCCGGCGGGCTGGGGGGAGGGGGATACCTTATTACATGACGATTACTGGTTGTAATCCACCTTTGCCCAGCTGCGCCCAGCCTTGGATGCTGGGCCATGAGTACTGATTTTTTGCCATAGTATTGCTGTGAGTTCGAGATAGTGAGAGGTTCAATTGAGGTGAATTCTTATGAATGAGGTCCATGAGTGAAAGAATATTGAGTGAGTGAGTAAAGGTCGAGTGAGATGACGAAAGTAGCATCACCCGCAGGGTAAGGTACCTTCTACTACTAGCGACAGCGGCAACAACAACATCGATCTTGCCTGTCTTGTGCTCGTTCCAAAGGCTAATGTAATGAAGTGGGTGGGAAGGAATGCCGGGAGCTCAATTAGCCAACCCACTTCCCATGGCAATTGGGGACGGATACGCCGCCTGCCCGTTGTCGTTATTTTTCCTTTTCCTTTTCTGCGAACCCGAAGCTTTCAGCCAAGGTACCAGGTTGGTTCCCTCTCGCCTGGCTCGCCTGGTTCAGCTCCCATCCCATTCCCTTGGGACCGATCATCGTTTGCTCATTGCGCCAAAAGCCCGCACCCATTTTTTCTTCTTCTCCATGCGACTCTCCAAACCCACCACCAAGCACCAACACCCACCACTGTCACCAGAAGTTGCGACCACGCTCGAAAACGCCCACGATTCCACGATCCCCGGACCCGAGACGAACAAATAGACGAGTATACGAGGCCCAGGAACCGGAAAAAGGATCGGCAGCTATCCACGGATCCCCTGCATTCCGTGTCCAACTCGAAGACTGTGAGGCGGGAGAAATCCGAAAACAAGCAAAGCGAAGCAACCATAGCCGAACTCAGCCCGCCGGGTGCCCGCACGCGACAACCTCGTTTTCCCTCCCACTCTGTCTGCAGAAGCCCGCCACGCCCAATCTTTTGCGCAAACGCTCGAAAGCACCACAGTCGACCAGTATCCTTCACCCCTGGTGTCAAATGATCTGCGAACCCTCGTCCTCTGCGTAACCTTTGAGGTCCAATGGGAGCCGCTGCCCCATTGAACTGATTCCGAGCCCGCCCTCCACCACCACCACCATTACTACTGCCACCACCGCCACCATTCATAACCGCTGTCGTCACCCGTCCCGGGCCTCTCGCCATGCCAGAGAACGGCAAAGACGTAAAGTCTGAATCGCAAGACGAAAAGGAAAAGCGCGACAAGACTGAGAACAATGGCGGCCATGCTCATTCGGCCAAGAGCCCCAAGAAACGCCGCAAGGTCAACCACGGTACGTTTAGCCCCCGTCCCGCTGCGCCGTGGCCGCGGGCTCCCTCGAAACTGCGGTTGCAGCTGCAACAGCGACCCTCTCGGTGCCTCACCTGGCGCGGAAGCACCAGCTAACGTCATGTGCCCTCTCAGCTTGCGTCTACTGCCGGCGATCTGTAAGTCAGATAGCCCTCACCTGAGCAGTATAACTGGCATTGCTTCCCCGGCCCCGCGCATGGCGTTGACACTATTGTGTCTCTGCGATTGCTGCCGTGCGATGGCTCTGCCAACTACCGAACCCCCCTGCCTGCATATATGCGCAAATTCGTCTCCCTGCAAAAGGAAAACTGCAGGGCCAGAATAACAATAAGCGGGAAAGAGAAAAGATGGCTGACGGATAGTGTCTTGCCTGCTCTATAGCATATGACATGCGATCTCGTATGTAAGATCTCTTTCTTCACACAACCTTGACACACGACGGGCTGCCTTGCTGCGCCATCTGTCTCTCTCTTTCTGCGCCGTCCACTCGGCTTCCCAAGAGACCTGCGCGAGCACGAGTGCGCGCACATCTCTGCTTGGCTCGTACCACGCCCGCTGACATGTCGTGCCCAGGAACGACCGTGTACAAGATGCATAAAGCGCAACATTGGCCACCTCTGCCACGATGAGCCTCGCGATGCCGATTCCAAAAAGGCCAAGAGCTCTCACGCGCCATCCGCTGTCGATGAGTCCGAGACGACGCAATCCGAGCTCACGAGAAGCTCCATCGACCAATCCGCGACGGGATCCATGGGCCCGCCGCCCCCTTTCGACCGCAAGGCGTCTGCTTTTGGCGCCGCCGTATTGGGCCAGGGGAACCCACTGCACCTCGTGTCACCAGGAGCTGGCACCGGCATGGCGGGAAACGGCAGCAACGTGAACCAATGTAGGTACTCGACCGTGGTCTTGTTCTACCCCTTTTCTAAAGCGCCGTGCTGTTCGTGCTTGGGGGCTCATTGCTTCTCGCACGCGTCTGCACTTTTCTCCGGATGACACAAGGGGGACGAACAAGCAGCCTCAACTTGAGAGAGAAACTCGAAAGCTAACGCGATGCGCCCGGTCTAATAGTCGCTGGATTCTCCGATGCCTGGTTGACGGCCCAGAACCACTACCACGACATGCAAAGCTACCACCCCAACAACTACATGATCGCCCCCGAAGTCACGCACGAGTTCAACCTGCTGAATGACTTTCTGCAGACGAGCTTGCTGGACGACGGCGGCATCGTCTCCGACGAGTCACAAAACAGCCCCGCCTTTAGCAGGACCGCCGGCGCCAACGATATGCTGCCAACGTTTGGAAACCACAACGGTAATAACCGGGCCGGTGCTGGCAATGGAAACAATGCGCTTTCGCAAATGCTACCTCCGCAGAACCTGGAGCAGGGCAAGGCGATATCACGGCCGGGCAGCATCGTTCGGGGCGACAAAGACAAAGCGCGCGAATACTACCTCCAGGCAGCTGACCCGTCAGGAAACGACACGCCCGAGGAGCGCATGGACCGTGTATTGAAGGCCAAGTACGAGGCTGGCCTGCTAAAACCTTTCAACTATGTCAAAGGCTACGCCCGACTGGGCACGTATCTGGACGGCCACATCGCGGCGTCGTCGAAGCAGAAGATTCTCCGAACAATTGATCGATTCCGACCCAAGTTCCGCGAGAAGGCCCAAGCTTTGACCGATATGGAGCTGCTATACGTGGAAATGTGGTTCGAGAAACAACTGATGGAGTATGACCGTGTGTTTGCCAGTATGGCTGTGCCGGCATGTTGTTGGAGGAGAACTGGAGAAATCTTCAGAGGCAATAATGAGATGGCGGAACTCCTACATGTTCCTGTCGAGAACCTACGCGACGTATGTGTTCAGGTCGTGTTCAAGCCTTTGAGGCTTCATCGCAGCTGACCAGATGATAGGGCAAAATCTCACTCCATGAGATTCTGACGGAAGAGTCTCTCGTGCGGTATTGGGAAGAGTTTGGAACCATCGCCTTCGATCCTGCTCACGATACACTACTCACAGCTTGCACACTCAAGAACCCAGACGACAAGGCGACAGACCCGGTAGTCCATTGCTGCTTTTCATTCATGATTCAACGAGATAATCACAAAATGTTGGTATTTGCCCATTCACTAGCCTCGGATTCTGTGAAGCTGACAAGTCGACAGCCCTACGCTCATCGTGGGTAACTTTTTGCCCAACGATCTAGCCCGGCCGTAATCATTTGCATTGCAGGGTGGACCTCTTGGAATACCTAGGTTTGGGGGGGTTCGAAACATAAAATCAAAGGGGGCAGGCGTCATTGGATACCAGGGCATTCTCCGGTTTGGTTGCATTTTGAGACGTTCTTTTGCATCGGCGAGAGGAAAGGGTCCGTCGCCAGTATATAACAGGCACATCTAGTATATCCTTATTTTCTTGGTCGAAGCCTCAAGTCATCGCTACTTCTCCATCGTGTCCGTCAAACCCTGCCCTTTCCGGTCCGGGCCGAAGGCGTGTCGGGGAGCAGCGACCCCGCGCCCGGATACCGGTGCTTTCGAGGAAGGCACAAACGAGACTCGTGCCTGCCGCGAACGACTCGGCACTTGCCACTTTCGCATCGCATCATCTATGCGCCTTCTCAACGCCTTCGCTTTATTTAGTGATTGTTCTACGCAGACTGATACTGCTATGCACCCCTGGCCCACTCTTCACACTACAACTTGCTCTCCTCAAATTGCACATCTTGTTCTGACGATCTCGACTTCCCACGTCTGCCCTCGTCAAGCACAATGCCCCCTTTACGACACGCAAAATCGCCCAAAAGCAACAACAGCATCGACAAAATCTCCGCCTTTACAAGTCCGTAGCGCCCATTGATGAGCTTCCGTAACCTACACGCTAACCCGTAGTCTAACAGCATTCTCGCGCACCCTCTCAACGCGCCTCCTCTCCGCGAACGATAGCCTCTCCATCGACGCCCTGCTCGCGGAGCTCAACCCAGAGCTTGAGACGATTGTCCGTTTCTCTGGTAGCCCGAGAGCGAAAGCCCAGAGGGCGGAACTCGACAAGAGAGGGACGGAGCTTTGGAACCTGTGTACCCGACAACGTCATGATAATGCGGACGGAACGGCCGCGGCGCCGGCTACGAGAAAGAAGCTGCTGTTGCGAAGCAGGACATTTGCCTTTTTCATGATTAGCATCGCGAGGGGTCTCTCAGGCAGTGCGGAGCCTCAGCTTGCGGATGTGGTGCATCTGATGAAGCTTGCGCTCAAGGCGGGAAAGACGTGTCTTGGTAAGTAGAGGGTTTTGGCGGGAATTTTTGGGACGAGGTAGCAACTGCTTACATGCGTCCAGATGACGGCGGCACCAGTTCGAGTGCCCTGAAGCTCGCCGAGACCGTTTTCGAGAAGGGGGCGGAATACAGCGCGGCATTGGGCAAGCTGCAGATGGCCATGCTGGGACCGGATGACTTATTGGAGTGCAAAAGGCTGGACGCTGAATACTTTATACTCCGAGCGGCACTGGCAGGTCTCCCTTGACTACGAAGATGCACCGGTCGTATAACTGACATTGTAATTAGGCCTGGAAAACGGACAACTTACCCGTCATGGAGTTCATGTACGGCAAGGGACACCTCCAGCCAAGCGCGCTCGATTCGAGTTCGGCGGAGAAAATGACAGAAATCCTGTTCAAAATCGGTAAAGACCTCTCCAAGAAGGAAGACTTCCCCTTGGCGGTGCGGTGGCTTGAACGGGGGTACGACATCATCAACGCCCAGGACCTGTCGCTTCTCTCCCGCGACGCCATCGAGCTACGCCTCTCCGTCTGTCAAGCCCTGATCCACGCGCTGCTGGGGCTCAGCACGCCAGAGTCTTCGCAAAAGGCGCTGGATCTGGTCAGCTACATCGAGTCCGAGATTGGCGACAAACCCGTCGTTCTCCTCCTTCGCTTGGAGCTCTTGCAGAAGGCGTCGGCCGAGGTCTTTGACGTCGAGGCCTACGCTGATGTTTTGAGGCGGATGGTGCGGTCGTTCAACTTCTCCGAGGCGCACTTTAAGCTCTTGGTGCATCATGCGCGCAAGTTGCATGACAAGAGCCCGACGCTGGCGACGAACGTCGTGGATGGGATGCTCAGGGGCACCATTGTCTCTTCTGGGCGCGAAGAGTGGGTCGAAAGGTTGGTGCTTTTGAGGATATGGATGGAGACGACGCAGAGGGATGGTATGAGGGCCATAGAAGAGCTGATGGGGGTCCTGGCAGGCCTCCAAGATAACTTGAGCAAGCCTTTTGAGGCTTCTACGGCAGTCGGGGCGTTGACTGTGAGCTTCACCTGGTGAAGATCAAGAGCAAGGAATGCTGACAATGGTGTAGCTTATTTGGAAAAAGATCGAGGTCAACTACAACCAAGGACACTTTGACTTTGCCGATGGCTGGTGCGAGATAGCCCTGCAGCCGCTATTCCAAAACGGCGGCCCTGCAAACATGTCGAGACTCAGCAGGTGCGTGTGTTCTCGATGCCCTGATATAGCCACGCTGATGATCGTAGAAAGCTCATTCTCTGTGCCCTTGGGAGGAACGAAATCGAGAGGGCACGGCAAGTCTTCCACAGCATGTCTGAGGCAACGCAAAACGAACCGATGACGAGGTATCTGATGTACAAGGCTGCCCTCCGCTCATCTGACCAAGAGCTGGCTGCTGAGTGCCTGGAACGAGTGGCTCTATCAGCGTCCGATGACCCTAACTTCCTGTATGCCTGCGTCCTCGAGGCGCAGCAGGTTGGGGATAAGGTCTGCGCGATGCAGGCCATGAAGCAGCTAGTGGAGAAGTTCGAGTTCAGTGAGGCGTCTCCGATTCATCTGCCGGCGCTGCTACGATGCAATATCCGACTTGCTGTCTCAGTTGCTGAGAGCGAAAAAGGTCCGAGAGAGCGACAAAGTGTGGTGGAAGAAGTGCTTGCACTATTTGAAAGAGGTGAGAGAGTGCGTTATCTACCAGTCTCCATCATAGACTGATCGTGTCGTCGTTTAGCCGTCAAAGCGATCCAGCGAGACCCTCGCGACAAGGACGGCAACCGGCTTTTTACCGTCAAGGAACTCGACTGGTTTTGCCAGAATGCATACAACCTCGGCCTCAAGCACTCCGACGGGTGGGATGTCAAACATCTCATCCGGCTGTACAATAGCTGCCTCACCATCGCGAAGCACTATCCAAATGATCTTCCCGCCGAAGCCGCGAGTGACCTCGCTTTCAGAACAATGTTTTGCGATTTTATTGCAGCCGCTGCTCTCGTATCGCTCGCCCGGACGGAAGACAACGTCGAGCAGCAGCTGCAGCATTACCTTATCATGCGGAGGCACGTCGTAGCGTACAATGCAGCTCTGGAGAAGCAGATGAGCGGCGGTCTAGACAAGAGGCTGAAGAGCGATCTGACGGCCAAGCTTGCGACGTTGATGGTATTTGATTTTGAGGCTGCCATGGCGTTGAAGAAGACTAATGAACTGGGATACATTATTCGTACGGCCGTGACGTGTCGGGATGTGAATACGCTCAAGGCGATGGGGGATATCGCGCTGCGAGGCAGATTGCCTGGACAAGGTAAGCAGTCGACCACCGCGAAACTAATGGCTTTCGATCGTAAGATGCTACAAGGAGGTCTGCAACTAACCATGTGATGTGCTCTCGTTGTCCTCAGCCCTCTATTCCACGCTGGGCGTCATCGTCAACGAGATCTAGGAGCTCGAAAAGATGAAGGGCGACAGGTTGGCGAAGTATATCCGGTGCATGTTCCACGCCGTCTTGCCGCTGGACGCAGCGTTGGGGCAGAGGCTGATGAAGCAGGCTGTCGACGTGGCGAGGGATTCTCGCAAGGTGCGTTGCTTCTCTGCTGCTACACCCTCCTTCCCCTTTTCGCTGTTGGTCGGCGCCTTTGATAAGATAAAAACACTAAACACCATCATGCTTGATAGAGCCAGCATCCATTCCCAGCTGAAGAACTCGAGTGGCTCGTCACTACGGCCTTTAACCAGGCCGTCGATGCGTACAATGTCAGACAGGACGACGAATGCAATACATGGGCGGATTTGGCCATAAATTTGGCGCATTATGCCGATGATGGAGAGGAGCTGGAAAAGAGGGTGCAGGAGAACCGGATGAAGTTGAAGTTTGACTTGCCGTAAGTTAGAACTTTGCTAAGCAGAACTTGCAATACAATGGCGATGGTTCGCTTTCGATGCCTAGACTTTGAATTGAGTGAGGTTAGCCATGCCGATATAGAGCCCCTGCATTATATCAAGTGACTTCTCCATCAAGAAGATCAGAAGGTCTCGCCCCACTGGCATTCAATCATCGAAATTCCTAATTGAAAACGGGATAATGTGAGCGCACGGTAGCTTGAGGTTGCGGGAGAATACTGAGCATGCCGATCAACAAATACGTAACCCCCTTTTTGCATCACCACTGCCGCGATCGTGTTCTCATCCCCTTACGGAACTTCTTGAAGTATAGTCCCTGAGGAATACACAGAGGAGGAAGAATGGGCGTCCATGGCGGTTATGCGCTGTGGGAACGTACCTACACGGCATCTTGACGACTAGGTCCGAAGACAAGCATTTGGTCAGGAAGGGCGATTTTCAAGTACGAGAACTTCAAGAAGGAAGACGTTCCAGAATGACGATCATCTTCAACGCGTATCGATTGCTCGAGTACGTGCTGACTTCTAAGGTGTTTTTTATAGTCCCGAGCTGTTATCAAACCGCGAGGTCTATACGCACAGCCACCCTAAGCCCGACGATACTAGGGCTATTTCTCGGTCATATCCTCGAGGACTGGGCTGATGCCATGGTTCTCTGCATGGTCTTCTGCAACTGCCATACGGGCAAATCCAACATCATGTCCAAGGCTGTTCCAATTGACGCGTGCCAGTAGCAGCAGATCCAATGACTAGTGTATTTTCTCCTCTACAAACCTCTTGAGCAAAATACAGGTGCGAGAAAAACTACCCTTCCTGTTCACTCGTGTAGAACATCCCCCCCCCCCCTTTTACCACCAGCCTACTTTACCCAAACCTAGCCCGGCCTTGAAGTCATCACCGTGGCCGCCACCACCTCATCAGTGAAGCCGTCGTATGCGTCGTGTCAATCGTGTATTTCGTGCCGTAAGTAATTCCCGTCTTTATGACAGCAGCCGCGGAAGGAATTAGCAGATGGCATGCGTCTTGCCAGTCTTACCCTGTAGGGAATGCTTTTCCTTCTGTTCAGACACGGCATGGTTAGTGAAATCTCATCCTGGGTGGGTTCACGTAGAGACCCGGGGGCTTGAGGACAAACTCTGAACTTTGGGTGGTTGTGGGTTGATTTCGAGCTGGTGAGGTGGTGCTTGTTGATGTACTCCTGCTGCCTCTTGACGTCGTCCTGGTCCATCTGCTCGAGCAGGCCCATGCAGAGCTTGATATCGGTTATGAGGGCGTCGCAACGCGATTTGGAAAAGTCCTCACGAACGACGACACGGAGCATCTTGAGGTCGTCGGTCTTGGGCGCCATGGTGTATGCGGGCACGACCCAGCCGCGGACGCGAAGCTGGTGCGCGAGCGCGAACTCGTCGTAGTGGCGGACGCCCGGCTCGCCCTCGGCGCCGGCGGGGACTTCGGGGAGGCGGAATGCGACGAGGGGGAGACCTTCGCCGGAGCGCTTGGACATGATGCGGAAGCCGAGGACCTCGAGGGACTGGGAGAGGTAGTCCGCGGTGCGGGTGAGGTTGGACATGATGGCACGGTAGCCCTTCTTGCCGAGGCGAATGAGCTGGTAGTATTGGCCAATGACCTGGGAGGCGCCCTTTGAGAAGTTGAGAGTGAAGGAGGCTTGATCTGCGCCGAGGTAGTTGATGTTGAAGACGAGTTCTTGGGGGAGGAAGTCGGCGGAGCGCCAGACGACCCAGCCGACACCGGGGTAAACGAGACCGTACTGTTTTATGTAAGTGAGTGGTCCCAATGAAGAGTTTCGTCTCCATTATATTGAGCAAGGGGGAGAGTTGTTACCTTGTGACCGGACACATTAATAGAGACGACATTCTTCAGACGAAAATCCCACTCCAGGTCAGGCACGACAAAGGGGGCGACAAAGCCTCCACTGGCGGCATCAACGTGGATGGGCACATCGAGGTTCTTCTCAATCAGCAAGTCATTGACAGCCTTGACGTCCTCGTACTCGCCTGTGTACGTGGTACCCAGAATGGCGCAGATACCAATTGTGTTCTCGTCAATGAGGTCGACCGTCTCCTGGGGGTCAATGACGTAGCGGTCGGGCGCGCAGTAGACGAGCTTCTCCTCGACCTCGAAGTAGCGGGTTGCCTTTTCCCAGCAGACCTGGACGGCGGAGGACATGACGATATTGGGGTGCTCGGTGGACTTGCCCTCGGCCTGGCGCTTGTTCTTCCAGCGCTTCTTCATGGCAAGGACGGCGAGCATGATAGCCTCGGAGGAGCCGACGCACGAGGTGCCGACGGCACCGACACCCTCGCCCGCGCCCACGTCGGCGTGGAAGAGCTTGCCGATCATGGAGACGCAGCGGTTCTGGATGTCTGCTGAGGCGGGGTATTCTTCGTAGTCAATGAAGTTCTTGCTGAAGCTCTCGGCCTGGCAAGGGGTATTCTGTTAGCTATCGGAGTCTTGTCTCGTGTATGCGGTACGTTGGTGGGAGGATGTTGGGAAGGATTTACCATGAGCTTCTCGGCTTCTTCTTCCTGGGATGGGGTGTTAGCTTGGAATGTCTCTGCGAGTGGTGGATTCATTGTGTGTTTACTCACCATGTAAGTCGTCACAAAGGAGGCCAGGCTAGATGAACGATGGTCAGAAATGACAAGAGCTCCATGCATGTGACGAAAAAGAGAGGCCTACTTGAGCATAGGGTTACCGTCGAGACTGAGCTCGTCCTTGATCATGCGGTAGGCGACCTCCTTAGGCATCTCGCTCTCGGGCATCTCGCTCTTGGGGAGGTCCTGATTGGCGAAGCGGGAGCCGTAGACGCTGGTGGTGTAGCAATCGTCATGGTCAGCGAGCTGGAGCTGGACCTTCTTGAGCTGCTGCTGGACCTGGTGGAGGTTGGCAGCGTTCGACGATTCCTCGCCGCCGGAGGCCGAGGCCGAATCTGGGGGCGTGTTGACGGTGGTGAGGTGAACCATTTTTGAAATGAAGAAGTGTTGAGGGGAGAGAAGCAAGTGTGGTGCAAGAAGAGCGAGGGCTTCGAGCGAGGTGGGAGCGGACGGAGGAGGATGTTTATATGATGTCGAGAGACCGTTGACTGTTTATTGGAGCTGGAGCTGGAGCTAGACCTGAAGACCGAGACGAGGCGAATGGGTAGGTTGGGAAGAAGTAGAAAGGGTGAAACTGGGAGTGGGAGCGAGGGGGAAGAAGGAGAAGAAGGAGGGGCATTCACGGCAGCAGCAACAGCAGCAGCAGCAGCAATGGAAACAACAAGCGGAGCTGGGAGAGCGGCCGTGGCACTGCACTTGCGGCTTGCATCTGCACCTGCATGTCTAAGGCAAGGAGCTGGAACTGGAACTGGAACTGGAACCGGGACCAAGGAAGCTACCCGACCTAAGGTGCTAAGCTACCCAGCCATACGGAGTACTTGGGTGGTAAATGTAGCTAAGCAGCTTGAAGGTACTTGATGGAGTACAATCCCGGCGGGGTGCACGGCAGAGCTGGGCTATGTCCAAGAGACTTGACAGCTACAGCTCCTCCTCCATCTCACGTCTCATTCTGTCCATCCAATCCAATCCACTGGATCACTGAGAAAGAAACGCCGAAAGAACCGGACGTGGAGACGTGGAGTGGAAGCTCTGAGCTGGTGCAAGGAATAAGAGAGACCGAAAGAGAGAGGGCCAAGGCCAATGGCAGATGCAAGTGGGGTGACACGGTGACGCGCGACTTGGGGTGCCCTGAAGCCGGCGCAGATGGCGGGGCACAAGACGGTGTAGAATGGTACGTACTGCCTTACATAAGGGACTGGGGGGATGCAGCTACATCATTGACGTGAGGAAGCCAATGCACAAGTGCCAGAATGCCAGTGTCCTTGGCAGGTACTCGAGAGTAAACCCGGTACATGCTGCCGACAGTACCTCACCTCGCATGCGTAGCGTACTAGAAGTGTGTCGAGAACGAGTTGCAAGTTTTGGCCTATGGATACCTTAGTCGAGACACCTATCCTTCCCCTGGATCGGTGAAGAAGACGGATAGGATGGGACGATTTGCCGCGACCTTGTCTCCCGGAACACCCAGGGAAATTCCCGAAAAAAGGTAAAACAAAAAAAAGGCTCAGGCAAGAAGGGGCACAGGAGAAATGTCCGCAAATCAGCTCCAGCCAGGGAAAGGAAGTTGGGATCCCAATTCCAACAGAAACGGGGTGACTTTTGGGATGTTGCCGCGACACTCTACGGCCAAAAGCACGTGTTTTCCAGATGAAGCTGCCCAATGTTTCCGGATCGAGGTAGGTACGAGGGCGGCCTCCCTTTGTCATGGTTTTCTCCTATTCAACCTCGCTCTTCCACCTCTCTCGCCTCTCATCCTCCCACGTGCCATAACTACCTACGTCTCTACTGTGTGCGACAACTTTTCCCCAGGTCTCAGCTTTCAAGTCGTCACAACACACACACACACATGCGTGTCTAAGGATCCCCAAGTCCCAAAAACGACGCTACGCCCAAAGCTTGGCACGGGTGACATTTCGAGTGGCCCACACCAGCTCGACCAGCAACCAGCGCATCTCCACGTCCACAAACGCGCCCCACGTTTCGCCCAATCGTCACCCGTGCCGCTCTTCCGCCACAGCGGGCGGTCCCTCCCTGGTCTCCAGTCTGAGGTCTCTACGGAGTACGAAAAAGAGTCCAACGAACCTGAACCTTGGAGCACATCCATCGCCCGCTATAATTCTCTCACTGTCTACCCGCTAGCATCCGCTCGCTCCATTGACGGGTCTCTTCAACAATCTTTCAGCTCTATCCATTTAATGCGCTCTTTGTTTCACGGCAGTTCACGGCAGTCATTGGGCTTCGAGAAACAGTGATAGCGGGCTCTGGGTAGATCGGCTCGGATATCAATGCCTAGCACCGTAACACAGACCTGGATCCAAAGGGCAGTCCATCTTTTGCTGGAGACATAAGTAAGCAACTTCATACAGTACAGTACCTAGCAAACCATAGAAGGAGAATGGGGCGTCTCAAGAAAGTCAAGGATGAAACAAGTGAACATACACCGCAATACGGAGCAAGCCAGACGGGGGATGTCAACAGCGCCTGGCTATTTTCCCTCAGTTACCCAATGACATCATGACCACCTGTTCACCCCAAATCACCGCCAAATCTCGCCCCAGAGACCAGACACCCAAAATCGGTTTCAACATCGGGGACAGACAACATGCCATTTCATTTCCTCGCCCAAGAACCACGGTCCCCTAAAAACCCCGAACGCCAAGAACCATCATCCAAAAAAA
>JFFI01001620.1:0-16142 GCA_001563125.1 Colletotrichum salicis
TTTCCCCCCCCCCCCCCCCCCCCCCCCCTGCTCTCTGCTCCCGGCCTTCAAGACGCTTTGTTCCCATTGTTTGATACTCACATCTCGGAGACGAATCCAGGACTATGAGGCCTGAGAATTACGCTTAACTAGCTGCCACTTAAGACTTTGCACCATATGGTTGGCTAATACATACTTAGGATACTCTAATTCATCGCGCTGTGGTTATTGTGGCCGCCAAGGCAAGAGTCAGTCAAAACGTGAATGCCATCCCTCGTTTTCCATGTCGTCTCGTGTAAGCCGCACGTGGGCTTGCGGAATAGTGACTTGCAGTCGGCCACTGTGGGAGTCCCTGATCTGATCCGTCACTAACCTGAGCCTCTACTCGACAGGCTTCTCTTACTATGCCAAGTCCACATCTCTTACTCCTGAGTACTACCAGACCCTGCTGGATCACTACTGGAGGCGCTCCGGGACGACCCTCTACCGGCCGGACCAACTCCACGCGTGCTGCGTCCACTACACCCTCCGCTTAGACTCCACTCAGTTCAAGCCCACCCGAGATCAACGACAAACCATCAATCGGTTCAACAAGTATCTAACGGGCGATGCATACATCAAGGAGGCAGCTCGTCTCCACCCTCGGTCACGCGAACAGGCCAAGAAACGGGACTCCGAGTTCGACTTGATCGAGAGGGTTCACGAGGCGGAATACGACTCACTGCAGCTGCCTCCTGAGCCCGCCCATGTCTTCACCGTTACCCTAGAAGACGACGTCTTCACCGAGGAGAAGTACCAGGTGTATGAGAACTACCAGCGAGTCGTCCACGGGGAGGAGCCGACCGACATAACTCGCCGCGGCTTCCAACGCTTTTTGTGCGAGTCTCCGGTCCAGCGCAAGACAATCACGACGGCCGATGGTAAGGAGCAAAAGCTGGGCTCATTCCATCAGTGCTACCGTCTGGATGGTAAACTGGTAGCCATTGGCGTACTGGACCTGCTTCCCCATTGCGTTAGCGCCGTATACTTCCTTTATCACGAGTCCATTCACAAATTTGCACCGGGGAAACTAGGTGCCATCCGCGAGATTGCCCTGGCGCAGGAATATGGCTATCGTTACTGGTATCCCGGTTTCTATATCCATAGTTGTCCCAAGATGCGGTACAAGATGGACTACACGCCCCAGTATATCCTGGACCCCGAGACGCTGGCTTGGGATCTCATGGACAAGAGAGTTACGGGCCTTTTGGACAATAAGCCGTACCTGAGCTTATCGAAGGATAAAGATGATGAACCGGCTGTCGAAGGAGACAAGGATACCTCAGATCAACCTGCGGCTGGTCAAGAAGAGTCGACAGGAGACCCCAAGGACGACAATAACGATGACGATGATACTTTCTTGTTCAACACGGGTATGCCGGGCATCATGTCACTTGACGAGATCCGCTCACTCGAGGAGATGGGCCATATCAAGCTGCGTATAGACGGCTCTGGACTTCTTTTCGAGACTGGCGATCTGGTCGCGTGGGAGCGTCAGGATGTTGGAGTTAGCGGGTGCCTCAAGGCTGGCATTGCGGAGTTGGTGGCGGCATTGGGACCTGAGCTATTGAAGAATATGGTGGTGGACTTTTGGAATCCCCATCTGTGAAGGATAGTTCTGGCTTCATTCTGCTGATGGCCATGTACATCTATACCAGTACTACAGCTAGTATCATAGTTGTGTGGAGCGAATGCAGGAATATAAAGCGTTGAAAGCCCGGTCTTGTGTGACGCGATGATTGTTTCGTGAAACTCTGGCGTTCGTGATGTCTCGAGACTGGCCAGAAAAGGGGCAATAGTAATACCATCATGAGATGTTTCCAAAATCGGAGTGAAAGCCGGCCACATAATGAGCCTTATAATCGAGTATCTACTGGTGAGAGGTCATCAACATTCGGGGAAGAAAGCATTCTCACCCACCTTCGACTTCCCTAAGATTTCATCCCAACTTTATTTTCACCGCCTTCGCCACCCCAATCACAGCCTCTTAGTTGCCAGAACACCATACTGCCTCACTTATCTCCTGCTTCGATAGGAAGTCATTACCAGGACCAGGATTCAATTTCAATGTGTACACGGGAGATGCAGCTTACTCTGTAGCGGAAGGATGAGTGTACTCTTTTCTCGATCTCAAAGAACAGCGTTTTCCGGCAGTTGAATTTTGCAAGTATGCATTTCATTTGCGGAGACATGAATGAAGGTAAAGTTGATTGATATCACTTATGGCCTTACTTGTCTCAGGTAAATGTCCTGAGTGATGCAACGCCTGTTATCAAGTCTGCGATTAGACTGAGTACGGTTGATGATGTTGACTCAGACAGAAGTCATGAGATTTACTCGTCACTCAAGACCATGGAACATCGCCAACCACTGCCCGACAAAGATGTAGCTGGCGATATCTCAATGTGAATGTTGAAGACATGAAGTCGCAAACACGTTGGCCCAGTAACACGAATTACCTAAGACACGTTAGCTGCGCCCGTCGTACCTTCAGGAGCCTCAAACGGCCTTATCTTATCAGGGTCCGCAATCGCCCCCACCTGATACATGGGGAAAGAGCAATGACGAACTGCCCGCCTTTCCAACCCGCGTGCCCGCCCACCCTCGGAGAACTCACAGCGGTGCCCCCAGTCCATCCTCCGTCGCAGCATTGCGCCTCGAAACCGAGCCGGTTCAGGCACGAGACCAACTCAACCCTCCATTCCTCCTCCGTCACCGATCACCGGTATCGCGTGCCCGACCGACCGACCGACCGAACTACCTCCGAAACCTCGTGCACCGAATACCCACGGGCTACTTTCATTCGCCTTTGTGCTTTACGTTGCCATATACAACACCCTCTTCGCAACGAAGTCGGCCCCCTCCAACTTCCTCACAACTAACGAGACAAAACACCGTTGTCGAATCGCATAGTCCCATCGCATCCTCCTCCTCCTCCTCTTCTTCAAGATGGGCGGCAACACAAGTAAAGTCACCGCCCAGGACAAGTACGTCACCAGCTCCCCATCCCACCGAATATCGCGCGCGCATGCGACGCTCGTAATGCGCAATGCGCGATGCGCCCTCGCCCATTCATCCCACAACACTCGTCTCAGAAACCACTCTCGCTAACCCTCGATACTCTTCCCTTCCTCCAGGGCAATCCTAGACATGAAGCTCCAACGCGACAAGCTCCACCAGTACCAGCGCCGCATCACAGTCCTAACAGACAAGGAGACGGCCATCGCGAAGCAAATGCTCGCAAAGGGCGACAAACCGCGCGCCCTCCTCGCCCTCCGCCGCAAGAAATACCAAGAATCCCTCCTACAAAAGACAGACGCCCAGCTCGAGCAGCTCGAGAAGCTCACGTCGTCGGTCGAGTTCGCCATGATCCAAAAGGACGTTGTCTTTGGTCTGCAGCAGGGCACCAAGGTGCTCAAGGAGATTCACTCCGAAATGGGCGGCATCGAGCACGTGGAGAAGCTCATGGGCGAGACGGCTGATGCCATCGCTTACCAAAGGGTACGTACAGGAACGAATTGGTCGCGGTGTCTCAGTCCATGTGTATTTGAGAGAGACTTGGCTAACATTCCGTTTCACCCACGTTGTAGGAAGTCAGCGAGATGCTCGGCGGCCGTATATCAGTCCAAGACGAGGAAGAAGTCGAAGACGAGCTCGCCGCGCTCGAGGCCAGCGTCGCCGCCGAAGATGCTATCCGCAACCCGCCCAAGCAGCACAAGCTCCCCACGGTGCCCGACACGGAACTACCGGTCCCGCAGGGCGAAGAGGAAGAGCCCGAGGCGCAGCAGCCGATTCGGACGAGGCAGCCCATGTTGGCTTCATGATCGGGCGTCTATTTGGACGTGTTCATTCCTGATCTTTTCCATTTATTCTTAGCGCATCTTTCTTATCTTTACGTTCTTGATGATACAGGGGCTTCAAGCATGCGGGGGAATTCCTGGTTGCATTTTCATGGAGTTGAGGTGTGGCAGCATGTCTTTTGTTTTTCACATCCATAGTAGTTTTCTTCATCTCTGTGCGCGGCAATATGACACTAGACGGGGGGCGCGGTACGGTTCGGTTCGAACTTGGACATGTTTGCTTTTTTCTTGGATTCATCAACTACACCATTGCATTGTTTCGGAATGTACCGTTACTTGGCTGCTAGAATCAACTCTCAGGGGGTTCAATACATATGGACTGATGATCACATCGATGTTGATTCAATCCAGGATTCACAGTATGATGATGGCTGACTCGGCAAGTGGTATTTGTTGACGATGGGTATGCCGTGCGCCGGAACGAGGTTTTCTTGCGAACGTTGAGTCACAAAATGTCTGCAACATCTTTACATCTCTGGGATGTTCTGAGATACGCACCTAACAAGACATGGCCTGTAAGCTACGCTAGCCATATAACGGCTTCACGATAGTACGAAAGGCGCGATACGCTGCATAGGTAAACTCCTCGTTTCTTGTCAGAGTGAACATCGCTACTAGTGCCTCTGCGGCGATGCCTCTGAGGGCTTTCTTCCTCTTCCTCCGCGAACACGGGCTTGTATTCAACAGACGCAGCCATGTGTCAAGGAGCATAGGGAACGCGGCAACAAGGTCTGCTTCAACGCTAGGCCATAGAAACGGAGGCTCACTCAATCTCCCGCTGGTTGGACGCAGCGTATTGCCTGCAGGACGTATTAGTGAGTGAATATTAGCAAATCGGGAGGGAGCGGCAAAGGGGTACCTTGGTTGTAAAGGAGTGTGTGATGGGATATAGATACTATATCATTCTTCCCAAATACCAAGGTAAGTTTTACAGTTTTTCTGTATTACTTAGATTCCTCAGACGACACGATGACGGTATAGCATTAACTCTAATCCCTAGCGGAGCTTTTATATATGTCACATATCAAGGAACTACCTAAAATATCTCATTACTTCTAGTACGGAGGGCATGGAAGGGTCAGTAGACATCCCAGCGACGTAGGACAGCCAAAAGCACGCCGTATACCAAACCAAACAACCCCATGACCCCCTACCCCCCAAGGTTCCTGCCTATCTTCCCATCTTATATATACCCTCTCAACCCCAATCCAGTCACCGGCCAGGAGGCGCCCGTCTAGGTCGACGGGTCAGGTCAAACTGGCTGGGTGGTGGAGTGGTTTATGGTCAACAATTCAAATTTCCGCCAACCAGCCTTACTCGACGACAGGCTCAGCGCATACCCCCCCGAGTTCGAATCCCAGCATGAGCACCAGGAAAATAATTTCCCAGCATGAGCACTAAGAGATGTAACCCCCAGTTCAACACCGGGTGGGGTGAACTCTTTTTGAGTCTCATCGCCCAAGTATAGGTTTGTTGTGTAAGCTGATGGCGCGAACATGTCTCTCTCCTTTTCCCCCTTAACACAGATAGATGGGTCAAGGAAGAACTGAGGATTGCTTACACTCATCCGTCATCCACACGTCCAGAAGCGGTTGATTGATTGATTGGGTAGACTAGAGAGAAGCTCTGAATAATTCGATAGGCAATAAGATAAAGTGCTCCCGCTTCTGATAGCCAATTGTAGATTTCGGAACAGCCCGGAATAGAAAATCGTTGTTGGCTGTTCTTCGCATCATCATCCTCGACGATGGCTTGGCTATTTGCTCGCTGTCTACCGCAGACTGGATGGGGATCCTCGGAATCATCAACAAAACTTCGACTGCCCTACCAAGTCCGTGTACGCGCAGGACAGCCATGTGTTGTGACCAACGGAAATTCCAAAAGGGACTATTGTGAGTGTGACATCTTGAGACGGAGGGTGATGCCTCGTAGTCATGTCAGCATAACCACGAAGATATGTAACAGTGCTTTCAGTCGTGCATTGAATGCGATGTGGTTCTTTACCATGTTCTCATTCGGATGGGTTTCCCATCCATAGTCCTCCACTAAAACGCAGACGAGAGCAGTTTATGCTCGTCGTCCTTGGGTATCATATCTAACAACTCCTTCCATGCATCCTCCCCAAGCTGTCACTGACTGACTGACCCTTCTGTTCCCTAACGAAGAAAAAAACTTATACCTCACCCGTCTGTCCATGGTGATTCTCAAAAACAATACCCCTCGTCGGCGGATGCTGGTAGTCCATGAACGCCTTGCATATGCTGCCATCCCCGATCCTAACCACACATGATTGCATAATCATTCCGATTATGAACAGTGTTGGAAACATATTCCATGTCTAGTCGTGCTTACTCGAGCACGATTACGTTGGCGTTTGAGCGTGGCCACTGGCGCGGTTGCGATGGCCTGTATCGGTCGGACCTAAACGGATCCTCAGGTCCTGGAGCTGGCATGGCGTGTCGATGAACGGGGACACCGTATGTTCCCTGCATCGAGTGATGTTGCGAATGCTCATATGCCCTATATGTGATCCGAGTTAGTTGGTAGATTTCGAGCGCTTTTCGCGGCTAACTTACGTTCCGCCATATACAGGCGACGGGACTCCGCGCTGAGCAAGGCCGTCATTTCGAACTGCCTCCACACGTTCATAAGTGTGCACCGGATAGGCTAGATCAGCTTGATGCGGCCTCTCCACGCGCCTAATGTAGATGGCCTGCCCGGAAGGTTCGGCTGGTCGATATGACTGCGGCTGTTGTGCAGTCCGATAGTCATCGAGACGGGAACGACCATCAACACCATATGTAGAATGCCTGGGTTCGGCGACAGGGCGCTCTCTAAGCCTGAGAAAGCCCTCCTCTTCCAGCCCATTGCGATGATTGATGTTGTTCTCCCGTAAGCGAATGAAGCCTTCGTCCATTGAATTGAGACGCTGAGCATCCGGGCCACGATCACGTCCGGTACGATGGACAGCAAGGATCTCAACATTGGGGCCAAATCTGTCCCTAACGCTCTCGCCTGGGCCAAGAACGACTGTACCTGGGTGAACATTGTGATCCTCAATCATAATGGGATTGGCTCTCTCTCCTGGGACACTGCCTTGACGTCGTCTCAAATTGTCCTCTCGGTGGATGATTCCATCAGCGTAAGCCTGAGGTCGGGGAGGGCCACGATCTCGCATGGGCTGCTGATACACGAGTGGCCGAGCTGAATCCTGTGGCACATTGCGATATAATGGTTCAAGCGGTTGAACAATGTCCTGGCCATCACGCAAAGGTCTCGCATGGATGGGATGACTTTGATAGAGGGGGGGTTGATGGACGTAACGCTCCTCTCGTACCATTGGGCCACGGGGTGGGGAGTTCAGACGCGGGTACAGCTCATCACCTCTGCGGTCCGTGAATTCCACCATGCCACGGGAATAGCGTGATGGAGATCTCACACCGTCAGGGGATCTCGGCTCAATGGATGGATGGAGGAAATCTTGCAGCTGGTTGCTCTCTCGAGCTCGGGCACCTGCGTGGTTTGAGGGACCGAGACTGGGAATGTCGCCAGCTCCATTTACCTTGGGTCTACCATAGGCACTTTCCATGTGCTGCCTGGGCTCATATGCGTTGTTGCGGGCCGGTGCAGGGGGTAGCCTCATCTGCGAGCCCGCGCGATTGATATGCTCCATGGGAACTCTATTCTCGATGAATTCAACAGGCGGACCCTGTTGATGCGCTCCGTGACTAACGGAGCTGCCTGCCTGGTTCGTGCGATCATCGGGCCCGCGCTGCCGCTGTCTGGCGTTATCCCAGGCAGCGTTCGCAGCAGCCTCATAACGGCTGAAGTTACGCTCACGGTGCTTGGCCCGTCTGCGTGCCTTTTTGTAAGCCCTCTTGGACATCCCGGGCGTGGCAAGGAGCATTGGGGATCCTGGATGCGACGGTATCGCTGTCGACAAGCGTTTATCGCGGTTAGCGACGTTCTGGGCTACGGCCGGTTCCGATACTCTGCCAATGTTGTGGGATCTGGTGATGAGTACCTCCGACGAGTCGGAGTCGGGCTCCTCGCCCGAGTCCTCATCGTCAGAGTCGTCTGAGAGAACCACGACCTCGCGAAGGATTTCATCAAGCTGGTTGCGGCCATTTTCGTCGTCGCCTCGCCACTTGACGAGGAAATCCAGGCAAAGCTGCTCGGTAACTCGTCTGGCATTATGCCAAGTGGTCTCCCTAAGGAGTTGGTCATATCTGGTATGGTTATGTCGAATGTGTGCCAGGACGGCAAGCTGCACTCGCCGCGACAGAGACAGGTCCTGCTGGAGCCCTACGACTAGGTCGCCTTTGAATTTTGTTCCCTATAGTAATTTGTTAGCACCTACCGATCTCACTCATGAACATCACGGCATCACAAACCTTTTGGAAGGCATGGTCGATGATCTGCTGCCGGTCGGTATTCGGAATCCGAGGGAATAGCTCTCGTAGGGCGGCGTCCGCCTGCTTGTCGATTTCGTTCTGTTTCTCGGGAATCTTCTCGACCTGAGCGTCGCCTTGACCTATGAGTTCCGGCTCGTTGACACTGTCCAGTCCTAGTTCCTCCAGAGCCCTATCCACGATATACTCGCGGATATGGTGTCCGACACGGTGAATTTGTTGACTCAGGTCCGTGGCGTTATTCTTGGCCATGGTCTGGATCACATGTGATCAGTATTCGTCTTCCTTGGTGGTTCATCTTCGACACTGTCTTACCACAATGTAGACCGAGGCCCCCGTCTCTCTTGAGATGTCCTTGCATCGTTCGGTCAGTTCAGGATTGCCAAGGGGGATATGCCTCATCCCAGGAGGCGGGGTCTTGTTTGTTGTAATCTGGCGCAGTGTTGGTTAGTCCGGTGTTCGTGGGATCGGGTATCGAGGGAACCGCCTCGGCGCGGCATACCTGGAAGAGCAGAGGCTTCTTCTTGTCTTTGTTCTCGACGAACTCGAAGTACGACTGGTGTTTGCTGTTGTTGACCACAGTAACTGGCTTCGCGGCGACGAGTCCTGGCGGCAGCGGCGCGCTGCGATCAATGGCTTTATTGACCTTGCCAGCCTTGCGGTGGCGATCCTTGGCCCCGGTACCCGGGCCAGGGTGTGGTTTCTTCTCTCTCCCCATGTCTGATGATGCTCTTCTATTATCAGCTTACCATGGCGGTTCGAAGACCAAAGTGCTGTCTAAGGCTGCCCCTCAGGAAAAAAAAAATGATGAAAAACGACAGTTAGTGAAAGGGATGACAATCTTTGTCTCGCACCAGAGCCAGCACGGAGACAGGGTGATGTCCAAATCAAGTACGTCAAGCCAGAAGGCGCGTATCTGCAAAGTTGCACCTTCTTCCCGAAGGCGTCGACGTCAGCAAGTGGTACTTGCTGCGCGAAGGAAAAGGTAAAAGCAGTGGTTACGCAAAGCGGTAGACAAGAAGGAAAGTTCAAGTTTCCAGGCGGCGGAAACTTGGAAATCTGCGACTCGTCAAAAGCAGTTGCGGCAGGAGCTCGTTGCACTCGGATAAGACGCGCGTGCGGTGGTGCTTGGATAAATGCGTGGGAGCAAAAGGTCACAAGTCACGACGGAAACGCCAGGGCTGGTTGAGGCAAAGACGTTCCAGTTGAAGACGCAGACGCAGGAAGGCCCAAAAGAGGTCGGGTCGCAACTCGGATTCTTGCTAGGTACTATCGGCACGTGATGATAGTGGCGGGGTGTTCCTGCACGGGCCCACCGATCTTCAGCCAGGTGCGTGAACTTAGGCATGCTTAATTGCCTACCTTGTCTAAAACCATATACCGAGATTAAGCGCCCATACGAAAGAATCGTCAAGAGGCTGGGCAAGGGAGGTCCAAATGGGTAAACCGAGGTTGTTTCAATCGAAACTTTACTCCAGAGGATGCGTCTAGACCCTCACCTGCCGACGTTAAAGGCATGAACAGCCATCATGTCCCGGATATTGGACAGGTCGAGGTCACCAAACGAAGCATCGCATTCTTCTTCAGTATCGTCATTTGATTGCAGTCGAATCCAAACTACAACTTGGTTCCTGTCCGTGCTTCCATTCCATTGTCCCAAATATGCTCGGTGGTTTACATCAACCTCCGTGCCAAAACGCCATCGACCATTATGTATGCGTTTGTTCAACTGCAGCATTCACAGCTAGCAAGTAGTTCATGCGAATCATAATTTCTTAGTTGTCGTCCAGAGAGTTGAGATGCTTCTTCGTGAATTCGAAGGCAGAGAAAAAGATGGCGTTGACGACGCATGAGCGACCCATTGAAACTCCAAGTCCGCGATACATGTTTCGTTTGAAGAATTCAATCTTCGGGGGCGGCTCAACTTGTTGCCCTTTCGAGTACAAGAGTGAGTTTCGCTGGTAAATACTCTTTGCCGAGTCGATGGGGTCTGCCAAAGGATCAGCGTCACTTGCCCGAGGTTTCTTATACGAGAAGCACATACATATCATTGCCCAGGATACTATCCCGCACATGCCCCCAGAGATGACAACCGCAAACTTGTTAGTCGTTGGGTGGTCGCCGCCAAACGTAGTTCCGAGCTGTTTTCCGCTCTCGTAGACCATAAAGTAAATGGCCGTACCCAACGTATCTCGCACTGGAATGGTCAGCTGAGGGGTTTGATGGGGTTGTACGCTTGGGCAGACTTACACAAGTGCAAGTTGAAGCCAGTGTAAAGCCCCAGAGCACCCCTATGGCGAACAATGTTGCGCATGGTCTTGAAAGTGCCCTTATTCTGGTAGCTTGCTGCAACCTGGTGTCCATTGGTGGCGCGGCAGTTTGCTTCCTTGAGCTTTTGCTGGTCTGACAACAAGACGGCTACTTGCGCGCTGAGCTTGGTCAGCTCAAAGGGGCAGGCGAGAAGCGTGATGCATGAGCCGGCGGTGGCACCGGCAGCTCCAAAACAGGCAATGGAGTACAGATTGGGATATGTGCCTTTCGTATTAACATGTTGCAGCACGTCGAATCCCAAGGCGTTCTTAACCCAGCCGGAGTAATTATGTTTGGCGCGTTGGTAAATCGAAAAGGACATGGTTCGGACGAGTGTGATACTGGCCATTGGGGCAAGGACGCCTAGTGAGGGGCAAAAGAAGGTTAGTTAACGGGATCATGACTTGAGGCGAGATGAGGGGTCGCGTGTGCAAGGGAGGTGGAGGAAGAGTGACAGAGGGACTCCTTACCCCGAAAGAAGCCTCTCAACTTCTCGGTGCGATATGTGTGCTTCACACAGTCGAGGAAGCCTTCGTATCGGTAGGTCTGCATTCGTGTTTTCACGCTATCGAGGGGAAAGGCGAGGACAGTCGAGAACATGCTCGACGTGCTGGCGGCGATCTCGGTGCGGTAGCGCTTGACCAGCCTCTGCGGGCGCTCTTCCTGAGCTCGAGGCATGATCGCAGTCGGTTGGCGGGCCGGAACATGGTGTATTTGGTGATATTCGGCTTCTGTCGCGGGCATGCTTCTAGCAGTGGCGGTTTGGCAGCGCCTTCAGACGGTGATCTCGTGGGGAGAGATCAAGGTCTTCAGCGCGGTCGTGATACGGCCCTTTGCCAGTTGGGGTTTTGGTCCATCCAGACCGCGCAGCAGGTGGAGTTGTGGTTTGGACGAGCGACGAACGGGGTGATGGGGTCGCGAAGTATGGAGAACAGACGGCTAGAAGCAGAAGGGAAACAGAGACGATGGTGGTGATGACGAGTCGAGTGGTCAGAGATGTAGAGCGAGCTGTCTTAAGGCAGTCTGGGGAATCGAGAGCTGAACCCCCGGGAATTGACGCTGTTGTGCCCGCTAACCATGAGAGATTTGCGGGTTAAGATGAAAGAGAGAAGAAGGGAAGAAAGCGTCGAAAGCGTAGGCGTGAACTACCTAGTACTACGGATACTTCTGAGGTAACTCGGATTGCGGGGTCGGCAGTGGGAATCTACGGCGTAGAAAGATACATCCGCATCACAGACTCTTGTATTCGTAGCGTCACCTCAGCTAAGTATCCGTAAGGTAGTTCAAAGGTACGATTACGGCTACAACTACAACACCCAACCTTGCCTTTTCCTTGACCTCATGGCAAGCTCAGTCCTGCACCTTGGCCCCTCATCATCCCCTTCTTACCTCAACTCCAGTGACCGGGAGAGGTTCCGACTCTGCGCTGGTTGTATCAGGAGGTACCTTCAAAACGACGAATATTCCAGAGCTGCAGGACCAGGGCAGTTCGTGGTGCGGAAAGCTGCATCCTTTCCGCACCTGGGAGGGCCCCCTTCGGCCCCGCCCAGCGACCAGCCGTACCACTGCTGATTGGTATCTCCAGGACGCACCCACGCACCTCACTTTACAGCAACAGTATGCAAATGCCTTTGGCTTTACCTTAGTGTCTGGGTCCACTGAAACGGGACCAGGGCCCCGTTGGATCTCCAACGATTCTGTGCTTCTCATTTGTTCCTCTCGGTAGCGGCCGCTAACGCCAATCAGCCCAGATTGGCCAGTTCTGCCATTTCAAGAATCCACCGTCACAAGCCAGAGACGCCTCTCCCAGTCACCCTGGTGGGCTATCTCAAGTGTCACTGACTGTTTTCTCACCCGAGCTTTTGGGGATATCGTACTTGTCCAAATGGACAACTCGGTCGACCACCTTACGACAACAGCGGGTCGGTTTCACGGGGCGAGCCATATTGTTTCCGAATTGGTTATTTTTGGTTCTCGAAAACAGATCCCTAAGGAACCACTCTTTTTTTATATCTCCCCGTACCGGCAAAGGGCCAACCACCACCGCCCTGGCGGCCGAGACTCTTGGCTCCGACACGGGGGGTGTACACGGGGGGGTTCGCCTCAACTGTCCCCTCTCAGCCCTCAGCTCAGTCCGTGAAGGTTGGGTACCTCATTTCTCTCTCACCTCCCAACCTTTGGGGCAGAACGCCCGCCATGTGCGACGAACGTCATTGTCTCCGAGACGCAGCCATCGACTCATATCCCCCCTTTCACCTTTCGACTGTCTTCTCTGTTGAGTGATACTGTCTCAATGCCTCTGGCCTCATTCGGGGGGAACTCTGAAGCAAAGACCCGCAAGAGGCGAGAACAATGAGCTCAGAAACAGCAAGAATCAACATACAGGCGGGCGCCAGCAGCGCTTCGCCAGCAAATTATCGACCATGCAACCATCAACAGCTTGACGTCTGCCCCAAACCTCACGTAGCCAAACGTGCTAGCCAACCACAGGTGAGCCGTTTCACTTGCTGACCCCGCGCATCTGCAGATCGCCCACCTGGCAAAGGTCGCACCAGCGATCGTTTCTCTCCTCGACACCAGTTTCCTCCAATGGCTTACCCTCGGATATGAGAATACCTACTCTCGGGCTTATCGTGTTCCGTTCCGTCTTCCCGCCGTCTTCCCACCCTGGCACTACATCAAGCCTCGATGCGTGGTATCTGGGCTGATGATCCCGTCTGGGTATGCTGAGATTGGTCACTTACTCGGACCTTCAATGCATGTATGTTCCAGTATGATAGAAGAGCTTGAGAGCCTCAGGAATGAGTAAATCTGCTGCAGGCGTGACAGTGACAATTCGGCCAAGAGTATTGTGACTTGCTCGAGACCATCATCTCAGTCGAATGCCCATCGACTTGTTCAGCATGTTTATCGTCATGTCATAGTGATTATACACTGTAGCCTTCATGTTGTTGGCCTCTTGGATGCTGAATGAGTCAACGTCAGCGACCATGTCTCTCATAATCAAACAGAACGGAAATCAACCAAAAGAAAAACTCACACGTCCTTGCCCCGAGATTCCGAGTCCTTGCGGTAGCTGACCTTCCACGTATCCATATGCTGCCTCTCATACGCCACGCGAACGAGGTTCTTGAGGACTTTGTGCTCAATACCGGCCTCTCTGCGAGCCGCCTGTATAAACCAAAGTGTCCTCTTGGACACTTCCGGGTCCCACACCGCGCTCTTGTCGCGGAACGACGCTCTCAGCTGGTCGCGAACGGTATACCTGTGTGGCGGTGCGAATTGGACTGCCCGGAGGAGCTCACGGTAAAGATGTCTATATGCATGGATGATGGGTGTTTTATCCATCTTGGCTTCGATTCGTGAGCTTTGCCTTGTAGAAGATGAGTTTCGTTGGGATGAATGATTTCGGATTTTTTGCTTCAGGAATTCTTCAAACAGCGAACATTTAAACCAATGATTAAGTAGTATGCTTGACGGCGAAGTAAATGTCAAGTACATGTAAAGGTGAGAGAAGACCCTGGCAAAAGCTCCCGGGAAGCTCAGTGACTATTTCAATTCAAGGAGGTGCACGGACCACTTTCAAGATTTCCACCCCAGGCACTCAGATCCGACCTCAACTCCAAAAAATTCCATCGCCGACCTCACACCAGACCACCTCAACCCGCCCTCAATCCCACTCACCCGGCCATCCACCATGGCGCCCCGACTACCCCCGAGCTGCCTCCAGCTCCTCCGATCGACGACGACGACGACGATATCAAACACCTGCTCCGCCGCCGTCAATGCCTCGGCCGTCATCGCCCCACGCCTCCAGCTCCTCCCTTTCACCGCGAAGCGCGGTGTAAAGTACGGCTGGTCGACGGCGCCCAAGCGCAGCAAGCCCACCCGTTTCAACCAGCCCACTGCCGGCCTCCCCGTCCTCACCACCGGTCCCGCCGCCGCCCTCGCCCGCCGCGAGAAGACGACACCCCTCCGCACTGGCGTCCTCGCCGTCAAGAAGGGCATGACGGCCATCTACTACGGCAAGAAACGCGTCCCCTGCACCGTCCTCCAGCTCGACCAGGTCCAGGTCGTCGCCAACAAGACCCGCCCGGACAACGGCTACTGGGCCGTCCAGGTCGGCGCGGGTTCCAAGGAGCCGCGCAACGTCGAGAGGCCGATGCTGGGCTACTACGAGGCCAAGGGCATCGCGCCCAAGCGCCACCTGGCCGAGTTCAAGGTCCGCACCAAGGAAGGGCTGCTGCCCGTCGGCGCCCAGCTGTTTCCTGACTGGTTCCAGACGGGCCAGTATGTCGACGTCCGCTCCAACAGCCGCGGCATGGGCTTCGCCGGTGGTATGAAGCGCCACGGCTTCGCGGGTCAGGAGGCGTCCCACGGTAACTCGCTCAACCACCGCACCATCGGTACCACCGGCCCCTCGCAGGGTTCCGGTTCCAGAGTCATGCC
Source organism: Colletotrichum salicis (assembly GCA_001563125.1). Taxonomy (NCBI): domain Eukaryota; kingdom Fungi; phylum Ascomycota; class Sordariomycetes; order Glomerellales; family Glomerellaceae; genus Colletotrichum; species Colletotrichum salicis. The sequence continues at coordinate 15,050 of JFFI01001620.1, forward strand.
CGGCAAGAAGATGCCCGGACGGATGGGCAACGAGCGCGTCACGATGCAGAACCTGACGGTGCTCAAGGTGGACAACGAGCTGGGCGTCGTGCTCGTCAAGGGCGCCGTCGCGGGCCCCAAGAACTGCATCGTCAAGCTACAGGACGCCGTCAAGAGGAAGGCGCCGGCGCTTCCTTACAGGCAGGACAAGTTGAAGGAGCTGTTGGAGGCCAACGTGGATGGCGAGGCGAGATTGCAAGAGGCCAGAGAGAGGCATTTGGAGCTGAAGAAGGAGAGGAAAGAGATCCCGGCACTTGTATAGATATCGTCCACCCCCATTTTCCCCCGCTGTTGTTTACGAAAGTCTGTGTACTATACATGTTGTACATTTATCACCCCCTTAAAAGAGGCGCATAGCTTAGGGTCATTATCTCGCCCGACCCGAATTTCAACGCAATGACTTGACTTCCTCGGCCCCATGCGCGCTTCTGATGACGAGCCCCTAAAGAGTGCCTCTACGTGACCGTAGTGCTGCCGTGTTCAATAATCCACCCCAAGCGAGTCTCCGTCTCTCACTTGATATTCTGTCTGAACCCCCTCGTCTCCGCCGCCGACACCACAGCCTCAAGATCATCCTCACTCAAATCATCACCCGGAATCGACCCCTTGAACGGATCCGCCCCATCAAGCAAATCAATCACCCTCCCGTCAGGCGTCGCCAAGCTCCACTCAGTCGTCTCGAATAGCCCCTTGTGCGACGTCCGGTAACTGGCAAACTTCATGACGGCCTCGTTGCGCGACCCCTTGACGCTGAAGCTGATGTCGATGCGCCCGTGGAGCTGGTTCATCTCGCCGGCGATCCAGGGGATCTGGTGCTTGAACTGCACCTCGTCGCCGAGGTACTCGCGGGCTTTCGGGGAGGTGCGGAGCGCGTAGAGGGTCGAGGCGATAACGGGGGAGGAGGACTTTTGGTAGTTGAAGATTGCGATGCTGCTGAGGGCGATGGCGGCGGCGAAGAGGGGGAGGGTGCGGGACCAGCGGAAGGTGATTTGGTTGAGATCTGTACGGAAGACGGATTTGTCAGTGGATGGGCGGACGGCAAAGGAGGGGGGGG